>JAQJVL010001914.1:97500-135725 GCA_035578905.1 Stictocephala bisonia | reverse complement strand
GGGGTTTTAAACTTGCGATCTTTGTGGTTCAATCTTGCTATCTTTGAGTTTCAATCTTGCGATCTTTGAGTTTCAATCTTGCGATCTTTGAGTTTCAATCTTGCAATGTCTAAATTTCAATCTTGCGATCTTTGAGTTTTAATCTTGCGATATTTGTGTTTTAATCTTGTGATCTTTTGGTTTTAATCTTGCGATCTTTGAGTTTCAATCTTGCGATCTTTGATTTTCAATCTTGCTATCTTTAAGTTTCAATCTTGCAAACTTTGAGTTTTAATCTTGTGATCTTTGAGTTTTTATCTTGCGATCTTTGAGTTTCAATCTTGCGATCTTTGAGTTTCAATCTTGCGATCTCTGAGTTTCAATCTTGCGATCTTTGAGTTTCAATCTTGCGATCTTTGAGTTTCAATCTTGCGATCCTTGAGTTTCAATCGTTCGATCTTTGAGTTTCAATCTTGCGATTTTTGAGTTTCAATCATGCGATCTTTGAGTTTCAAACTTGCTATCTTTGAGTTTCAATCTTGCTATCTTTGACTTTAAATCTTGCGATCTTTGAGTTTCAATCTTGCAATCTTTGATTTTAAATCCTACGATCTTTGACTTTCAGTCTTGCGATCTTTGAGTTTCAATCTTGCCATCTTTTAGTTTCAATTTTGCGATCTTTGAGTTTTAAACTTGCGATCTTTGTGGTTCAATCTTGCTATCTTTGAGTTTCAATCTTGCGATTTTTGAGTTTCAATCTTAAGATCTTTGAGTTTCAATCTTGCAATCTCTAAATTTCAATCTTGCGATCTTTGAGTTTTAATCTTGCGATATTTGTATTTAATCTTGTGATCTTTTGGTTTCAATCTTGCGATCTTTGAGTTTCAATCTTGCGATCTTTGAGTTTCAATCTTGCTATCTTTAAGTTTCAATCTTGCGATCTTTGAGTTTCAATCTTGCGATCTTTGAGTTTTCATATTGCGATCTTTGAGTTTCAATCTTGCGATCTTTGAGTTTCAATCTTGCGATCTTTGAGTTTCAATCTTGCGATCATGGAGTTTCAATCTTGCGATCTTTGAGTTTCAATCTTGCGATCCTTGAGTTTCAATCGTTCGATCTTTGAGTTTCAATCTTGCGATCTTTGAATTTCAATCTTGTGATCTTTGAGTTTCAATCTTGCGATTTTTGAGTTTAAATCATGCGATCTTTGAGTTTCAAACTTGCAATCTTTGATTTTAAATCTTACGATCTTTGAGTTTCAGTCTTGCGATCTTTGAGTTTCAATCTTGCTATCTTTGACTTTAAATCTTGCGATCTTTGAGTTTCAATCTCGCAATCTTTGATTTTAAATCTTACGATCTTTGAGTTTCAGTCTTGCGATCTTTGAGTTTTAATCTTGCTATCTTTTAGTTTCAATTTTGCGATCTTTGAGTTTTAAACTTGCGATCTTTGTGGTTCAATCTTGCTATCTTTGAGTTTCAATCTTGCGATTTTTGAGTTTCAATCTTGCGATCTTTGAGTTTCAATCTTGCAATCTCTAAATTTCAATCTTGCGATCTTTGAGTTTTAATCTTACGATATTTGTGTTTTAATCTTGTGATCTTTTGGTTTCAATCTTGCGATCTTTGAGTTTCAATCTTGCGATCTTTGAGTTTCAATCTTGCTATCTTTAAGTTTCAATCTTGCGATCTTTGAGTTTCAATCTTGCGATCTTTGAGTTTCAATCTTGCGATCCTTGAGTTTTATTCGTTTGGTCTTTGAGTTTTAATCTTGCGATCTTTGAATTTCAATCTTGTGATCTTTGAGTTTCAATCTTGCGATTTTTGAGTTTCAATCATGCCATCTTTGAGTTTCAAACTTGCTATCTTAGAGTTTCAATCTTGCTATCTTTGAGTTTCAATCTTGCGATCTTTGAGTTTCAATCATGCGATCTTTGAGTTTCAATCTTGCGATCTTTGAGTTTAATTCTTGCGATCTTTGAGTTTCAATCTTGCGATCTTTGAGTTTCAATCTTGCAATCTTTAAGGTTTAATCTTGCGAATTTAGTTTAAATCTTGCCATCTTTGAGTATTATTCTTGCGATCTTTGAGTTTAAATCTTGCGATCTTTGAATTTCAATCTTGCCATCTATGAGTTTAAATCTTGTGATCTTTGAGTTTCAATCATGCGATCTTTGAGTTTCAATCTTGCGATCTTTTAGTTTCAAACTTGCTATCTTTGAATTTCAATCTTGCGATCTTCGAGTTTCAATCTTGCGATCTTTGAGATTCAATCTTGCTATCTTTGAGTTTAAATCTTGTGATCTTTGAGTTTCAATCTTGCGATCTTTGAGTTTCAATCTTGCGATCTTTGAGTATCAATCTTGTGATCTTTGAGTTTCAATCTTGCTATCTTTAAGTTTCAATCTTGCGAACTTTGAGTTTCAATCTTGCGATTTTTGAGTTTCAATCTTGCGATCTTTGAGTTTCAATCTTGCGATCTTTGAGTTTCAATCTTGCGATCTTTGAGTTTCAATCTTGCTATCTTTAAGTTTCAATCTTGCGAATTTTGAGTTTCAATCTTGTGATTTTTGAGTTTAAATCTTGCAATCTTTGAGATTCAATCTTGCTCTCTTTGAGTTTGAATCTTGCAATCTTTGAGTTTCAATCTTGCCATTTTTGAGTTTCAATTTTGCGATCTTTGAGTTTTCATCTTGCGATCTTTGAGTTTCAATCTTGCTATCTTTAAGTTTCAATCTTGCGATCTTTGAGTTTTAATCTTGCGATCTTTGAGTTTCAATCTTGCGATCTTTGAGTTTTAATCTTGCGATCTTTGAGTTTTAATCTTGTGATTTTTGAGTTTCAATCATGCGATCTTTGAGTTTCAAACTTGCTATATTTGAGTTTCAATCCTGCTATCTTTGAGTTTCTATCTTGCGATCTTTGAGTTTCAATCTTGCCATCTTTGAGTTTCAATTTTGCGATCTTTGAGTTTTAAACTTGCGATCTTTGTGGTTCAATCTTGCCATCTTTGAGTTTTAATCTTGCGATCTTTGAGTTTCAATCTTGCGATCTTTGAGTTTCAATCTTGCAATCTAAGTTTCAATCTTGCGATCTTTGAGTTTTAATCTTGCGATATTTGAGTTTTAACCTTGTGATCTTTTGGTTTCAATCTTGCGATCTTTGAGTTTCAATCTTGCGATCTTTGAGTTTCAATCCTGCATTCTTTGAGTTTCAATCCTTCGATCTTTGAGTTTTAATCTTGCGATCTTTGGGTCTCATTCTTGCGATCTTTGATTTTCAATCTTGCGATCTTTTAGTTTCAATCTTGACATCTTTGAGTTTCAATCTTGCTATTTTTTGGTTTCAATCTTGCGATCTTTGAGTTTCAATCTTGCGATCTTTGAGTTTCAATCTTGCGATCTTTGAGTTTCAATCTTGCGATCTTTGAGTTTTAATCGTTCGATCTTTGAGTTTCAATCTTGCGATCTTTGAATTTCAATCTTGTGATCTTTGAGTTTCAATCTTGCGATTTTTGAGTTTCAATCATGCGATCTTTGAGTTTAAATCTTGCGATCATTGAGTTTCAATCTTGCGATCTTTGAGTTTCAATCTTGCGATCTTTGAATTTCAATCTTGCGATCTTTGAGTTTCAATCTTTCGATCTTTGAGTTTCAATCTTGCGATCTTTGAATTTCAATCTTGTGATCTTTGATTTTCAATCTTGCGATTTTTGAGTTTCAATCATGCGACCTTTGAGTTTCAAACTTGCTATTTTTGAGTTTCAATCTTGCTATCTTTGACTTTAAATCTTGCGATCTTTGAGTTTCAATCTTGCATCTTTGATTTTAAATCTTACGATCTTTGAGTTTCAGTCTTGCGATCTTTGAGTTTCAATCTTGCCATCTTTTAGTTTCAATTTTGCGATCTTTGAGTTTTAAACTTGCGATCTTTGTGGTTTAATCTTGCTATCTTTGAGTTTCAATCTTGCGATTTTTGAGTTTCAATCTTGCGATCTTTGAGTTTCAATCTTGCTATCTTTAAGTTTCAATCTTGCAATCTTTGAGTTTTAATCTTGTGATATTTGTGTTTTAATCTTGTGATCTTTTGGTTTCAATCTTGCAATCTTTGAGTTTCAATCTTGCGATCTTTGAGTTTCAATCTTGCTATCTTTAAGTTTCAATCTTGCAATCTTTGAGTTTTAATCTTGTGATCTTTGAGTTTTTATCTTGCGATCTTTGAGTTGCAATCTTGCGATCTTTGAGTTTCAATCTTGCGATCTTTGAGTTTCAATCTTGCGATCTTTGAGTTTCAATCTTGCGATCTTTGAGTTTAAATCTTGCGATCCTTGAGTTTCAATCGTTCGATCTTTTAGTTTCAATCTTGCGATCTTTGAATTTCAATCTTGTGATCTTTGAGTTTCAATCTTGCGATTTTTGAGTTTCAATCATGCCATCTTTGAGTTTAAAACTTGCTATCTTTGAGTTTCAATCTTGCTATCTTTGAGTTTCAATCTTGCGATCTTTGAGTTTTAATCATGCGATCTTTGAGTTTCAATCCTGCGATCTTTGAGTTTAATTCTTGCGATCTTTGAGTTTCAATCTTGCCATCTTTGAGTTTCAATCTTGCCATCTTTGAGTTTATTTCTTGCGAATTTAGTTTAAATCTTGCCATCTTTGAGTTTTATTCTTGCGATCTTTGAGTTTCAATCTTGCGATCTTTGAATTTCAATCTTGCCATCTATGAGTTTAAATCTTGTGATCTTTGAGTTTCAATCATGCGATCTTTGAGTTTCAATCTTGCGATCTTTTAGTTTCAAACTTGCTATCTTTGAATTTCAATCTTGCGATCTTCGAGTTTCAATCTTTCGATCTTTGAGTTTCAATCTTGCGATCTTTAAGTTTCAATCTTGTGATCTTTAAGTTTCAATCTTGCGATCTTTGAGTTTCAATCTTGCGATCTTTGAGTTTCAATCTTCCGATCTTTGAGTTTCAATCTTGCTATCTTTAAGTTGCAATCTTGCGAACTTTGAGTTTCAATCTTTCGATTTTTGGGTTTCAATCTTGCGATCTTTGAGTTTCAATCTTGCGATTTTTGAGTTTCAATCTTGCGATCTTTGAGTTTCAATCTTGCCATCTTTGAGTTTCAATTTTGCGATCTTTGAGTTTTAAACTTGCGATCTTTGTGGTTCAATCTTGCTATCTTTGAGTTTCAATCTTGCGATCTTTGAGTTTCAATCTTGCGATCTTTGAGTTTCAATCTTGCAATCTAAGTTTCAATCTTGCGATCTTTGAGTTTTAATCTTGCAATATTTGAGTTTTAACCTTGTGATCTTTTGGTTTCAATCTTGCAATCTTTGAGTTTCAATCTTGCGATCTTTGAGTTACAATCCTGCATTCTTTGAGTTTCAATCCTTCGATCTTTGAGTTTTATTCTTGCGATCTTTGGGTCTCATTCTTGCGATCTTTGATTTTCAATCTTGCGATCTTTTAGTTTCAATCTTGACATCTTTGAGTTTCAATCTTGCGATTTTTGAGTTTCAATCATGCGATCTTTGAGTTTCAAACTTGCTATCCTTGAGTTTCAAGATTGCGATCTTTGAGTTTCAATCTTGCTATCTTTAAGTTTCAATCTTGCAATCTTTAAGATTCAATCTTGCAATCTTTGAGATTCAATCTTGCTATCTTTGAGTTTGAATCTTGCAATCTTTGAGTTTCAATCTTGCCATTTTTGAGTTTCAATCTTGCGATCTTTGAGTTTCAATTTTGCGATCTTTGAGTTTGAATCTTGCAATCTTTGAGTTTCAATCTTGCCATTTTTGAGTTTCAATTTTGCGATCTTTGAGTTTTAATCTTGCGATCTTTGAGTTTCAATCTTGCTATCTTTAAGTTTCAATCTTGCGATCTTTGAGTTTCAATCTTGCGATCTTTGAGTTTCAATCTTGCGATCTTTGAGTTTTAATCTTGCGATCTTTGAGTTTTAATCTTGTGATTTTTGAGTTTCAATCATGCGATCTTTGAGTTTCAAACTTGTTATATTTGAGTTTCAATCCTGCTATCTTTGAGTTTCAATCTTGCGATCTTTGAGTTTCAATCTTGCCATCTTTGAGTTTCAATTTTGCGATCTTTGAATTTTAAACTTGCGATCTTTGTGGTTCAATCTTGCTATCTTTGAGTTTCAATCTTGCGATCTTTGAGTTTCAATCTTGCGATCTTTGAGTTTCAATCTTGCAATCTAAGTTTCAATCTTGCGATCTTTGAGTTTTAATCTTGCGATATTTGAGTTTTAACCTTGTGATCTTTTGGTTTCAATCTTGCGATCTTTGAGTTTCAATCTTGCGATCTTTGAGTTTCAATCCTGCATTCTTTGAGTTTCAATCCTTCGATTTTTGAGTTTTAATCTTGCGATCTTTGGGTCTCATTCTTGCGATCTTTGATTTTCAATCTTGCGATCTTTTAGTTTCAATCTTGACATCTTTGAGTTTCAATCTTGCTATTTTTTGGTTTCAATCTTGCGATCTTTGAGTTTCAATCTTGCGATCTTTGAGTTTCAATCTTGCGATCTTTGAGTTTCAATCTTGCGATCTTTGAGTTTTAATCGTTTGATCTTTGAGTTTCAATCTTGCGATCTTTGAATTTCAATCTTGTGATCTTTGAGTTTCAATCTTGCGATTTTTGAGTTTCAATCATGCGATCTTTGAGTTTCAATCTTGCGATCATTGAGTTTCAATCTTGCGATCTTTGAGTTTCATTCTTGCGATCTTTGAATTTCAATCTTGCGATCTTTGAGTTTCAATCTTTCGATCTTTGAGTTTCAATCTTGCGATCTTTGAATTTCAATCTTGTGATCTTTGAGTTTCAATCTTGCGATTTTTGAGTTTCAATCATGCGATCTTTGAGTTTCAAACTTGCTATCTTTGACTTTAAATCTTGCGATCTTTGAGTTTCAATCTTGCGATCTTTGATTTTAAATCTTACGATCTTTGAGTTTCAGTCTTGCGATCATTAAGTTTCAATCTTGCCATCTTTTAGTTTCAATTTTGCGATCTTTGAGTTTTAAACTTGCGATCTTTGTGGTTCAATCTTGCTATCTTCGAGTTTCAATCTTGCGATTTTCGAGTTTCAAACTTGCGATCTTTGAGTTTCAATCTTGCAATCTCTAAATTTCAATCTTGCGATCTTTGAGTTTTAATCTTGCGATATTTGTGTTTTAATCTTGTGATCTTTTGGTTTCAATCTTGCGATCTTTGAGTTTCAATCTTGCGATCTTTGATTTTCAATCTTGCTATCTTTAAGTTTCAATCTTGCAAACTTTGAGTTTTAATCTTGTGATCTTTGAGTTTTTATCTTGCGATCTTTGAGTTTCAATCTTGCGATCTTTGAGTTTCAATCTTGCGATCTCTGAGTTTCAATCTTGCGATCTTTGAGTTTCAATCTTGCGATCTTTGAGTTTCAATCTTGCGATCCTTGAGTTTCAATCGTTCGATCTTTGAGTTTCAATCTTGCGATCTTTGAATTTCAATCTTGTGATCTTTGAGTTTCAATCTTGCGATTTTTGAGTTTCAATCATGCCATCTTTGAGTTTCAAACTTGCTATCTTTGAGTTTCAATCTTGCTATCTTTGAGTTTCAATCTTGCGATCTTTGAGTTTCAATCATGCGATCTTTGAGTTTCAATCTTGCGATCTTTGAGTTTAATTCTTGCGATCTTTGAGTTTCAATCTTGCGATCTTTGAGTTTCAATCTTGCCATCTTTGAGTTTATTTCTTGCGAATTTAGTTTAAATCTTGCCATCTTTTAGTTTTATTCTTGCGATCTTTGAGTTTCAATCTTGCGATCTTTGAATTTCAATCTTGCCATCTATGAGTTTAAATCTTGTGATCTTTGAGTTTCAATCATGCGATCTTTGAGTTTCAATCTTGCGATCTTTTAGTTTTAAACTTGCTATCTTTGAATTTCAATCTTGCGATCTTCGAGTTTCAATCTTTCGATCTTTGAGTTTCAATCTTGCGATCTTTGAGTTTCAATCTTGTGATCTTTAAGTTTTAATCTTGCGATCTTTGAGTTTCAATCTTGCGATCTTTGAGTTTCAATCTTCCGATCTTTGAGTTTCAATCTTGCTATCTTTAAGTTGCAATCTTGCGAACTTTGAGTTTCAATCTTGCGATTTTTGAGTTTCAATCTTGCGATCTTTGAGTTTCAATATTGCGATCTTTGAGTTTCAATCTTGCGATCTTTGAGTTTTAATCTTGCCATCTTTGAGTTTCAATTTTGCGATCTTTGAGTTTTAAACTTGCGATCTTTGTGGTTCAATCTTGCTATCTTTGAGTTTCAATCTTGCGATCTTTGAGTTTCAATCTTGCGATCTTTGAGTTTCAATCTTGCAATCTAAGTTTCAATCTTGCGATCTTTGAGTTTTAATCTTGCGATATTTGAGTTTTAACCTTGTGATCTTTTGGTTTCAATCTTGCGATCTTTGAGTTTCAATCTTGCGATTTTTGAGTTTCAATCCTGCATTCTTTGAGTTTCAATCCTTCGATCTTTGAGTTTTAATCATGCGATCTTTGGGTCTCATTCTTGCGATCTTTGATTTTCAATCTTGCGATCTTTTAGTTTCAATCTTGACATCTTTGAGTTTCAATCTTGCCATTTTTGAGTTTCAATCTTGCGATCTTTGAGTTTCAATTTTGCGATCTTTGAGTTTCAATCTTGCGATCATTGAGTTTCAATCTTGCGATCTTTGAGTTTCAATCTTGCGATCTTTGAATTTCAATCTTGCGATCTTTGAGTTTCAATCGTTCGATCTTTGAGTTTCAATCTTGCGATCTTTGAATTTCAATCTTGTGATCTTTGAGTTTCAATCTTGCGATTTTTGAGTTTCAATCATGCGATCTTTGAGTTTCAAACTTGCTATCTTTGAGTTTCAATCTTGCTATCTTTGACTTTAAATCTTGCGATCTTTGAGTTTCAATCTTGCAATCTTTGATTTTAAATCTTACGATCTTTGAGTTTCAGTCTTGCGATCTTTGAGTTTCATTCTTGCCATCTTTTAGTTTCAATTTTGCGATCTTTGAGTTTTAAACTTGCGATCTTTGTGGTTCAATCTTGCTATCTTTGAGTTTCAATCTTGCGATTGTTGAGTTTCAATCTTGCGATCTTTGAGTTTCAATCTTGCAATCTCTAAATTTCAATCTTGCGATCTTTGAGTTTTAATCTTGCGATATTTGTGTTTTAATCTTGTGATCTTTTGGTTTCAATCTTGCGATCTTTGAGTTTCAATCTTGCGATCTTTGAGTTTCAATCTTGCTATCTTTAAGTTTCAATCTTGCAATCTTTGAGTTTTAATCTTGTGATTACTATGGTAGCAAATAGTGGGGCAAAAGAAAATATTTAAGAAAAAGATTTTTTAAAATAAACCTTCCTAGAAAAAGCAACTTTTCAAAAAAACCTTTGGGATGGAAATTTTTTTCCAAATTGGGGGGAAATAAACGGGGTCAACTGAAAAAGCCCTTTTTAAGGAAAACCAACCAGTTCCCCCAAAAAACCTTACTTTCGGAAATATTGATAATTTTTTTTATTTTCCCCAAAAAATTAAAAATATACAAAAACCCGAATTAGTTTTTGGTTTTTTTAAAGTATTGAATTTTTTTTTTTTAAATTAAAGAAATTATGCAAAAAAAATTTTTGGGGCCCCCCTTTTGTTTTTATTCATTTTTGAAAAAAAAAGTTTTTAAAATTTTTTTGCTTCTTTTTTGGAAGTTAAAAAATTAAAAACCCCCAAGGGAAATTTACTTGCCCAAAAGGAAGTTTTAAATTTTTTTTCAATGTTTAGGGAAAAATTAAAAATTTTAAAAGGGGTTTTAATTTGGGTAAAAAGGTTTTAATTTTTTTAACATTTTAAGACCTAAATTATAAAAAATTTTTTTTAAATTAATTTAAGGGGATTTTGCTTTTTTTAATAAAATCCCCAATTTAAAACTTTTTTTCCTGTTTCAAAAAAAAAGGGAAAGATTGGCCCAAATTTTTTCCAAGGGAATTTGTGGTTACAAAAACTTTAATTTTAAAATCCTTTTTTTTTTTGGTCCAAACCTAAAAGAAGAAACCCTTTAACAAAACAAAACCCCAGAAAGTTATCCAAGCCAATGATTTCGGGGGTTTTTGGATTTCGGAGCACCCATGAAAAATTTTTTTAAGGGAAAATACCAACTTTTTGGAAAACTTTTTTATTACGACCAAAAAATTTTTTCCCAATTTTTAATTTTGTTTTGATTCCCCCCCAAATTTAAAAACTTTTTTTAACAATTGTTAAAAACCTTTCCACCCACCCCAAAAAAACCAAGTTTAATAAAAAGTGGTGTTTTAAAATTTTTTTTGGGTTTATTGTATTATAGGGGAAATGGTTTTTGGTTTAATTTTGTTAAATTTGGTTTGCCCAAAAAATTTAAATTTTATTTTTAAACAATTAAGCCCCATAAAAATTTAAATTATTAAATCTTTCTACTTAAACCCAAAAATTAAATAATTTTTTATAATTTTTAAAAAATTACCCAAATTTAATAAACCAAAAAAAATTACTTTTTTTTGAAGTTAAATTTTTTTAAAAAAAATTCCCAAAAATTACATTTTTGATAATTTTTTTCCCCCAAAATTTCCCCCTTTTAAAATTTAAACAAAAAATTAATTGGGGTTGATAATTATTTAAATTTTATTTTTTTTTAAATTTATTTCAAGGCTATTTAAAGTTTTTTTCTTTTTTTTGGGATTTTCCCATTCCCCATAAATTTAAAAAAAAAAATTTCACCCCCCTGACATTTAAATTTGACTCTTGGTAATTTTTTAAAGTTCTTTTAGGACACTTTATTTTAAAGGAATTTTTTCCAATTCAAAAACAAATGTTTGGTTTTTTAGTTAATGGTTAACTGGTCATTATTAAAAATTTTCCCCCTTTATTTGAAAAAAATTTTAATACCCCTTGCCCTTTTAAACCTACTTTGTTTTTTAAAGGCTTTTCCCAGTTTTTTTAAAAAATATGTTTTAAAAATGTGTCATACTTACCCTAAAAAAATTAAAAAATTAAATCTTTTTTAAAAACCTTCTTAAAAAGCTAACTCACCCCAAACCCCTTTAAAGGGAATTTTTTTACCCAAAATTAAGAAAAAACTGTTTTAAAAGATTGCCACTAATTTTTAGGAAAACCAGATTGCCCCAAAAACCCAACCTTAAACATCTGTGAAATATTGATAATTTTCCCCCACTTTTTCCATAAACTTTAACATTACACCAACTAACTTAGAGTAAAGATGAAAATTTTTAAAGAAATTTGTAAAAAAAGACAAAGTTTTTTTCTTTGAAAAGGGTTTTTTTTCCACCCCAATTTTAAAGAAAAAATTTTCCCTAAATTTTCGACCCATTTTTTAACAGGTAAATTTGGGGTTTAAATTAAATTTTTTTCCTACTCTTTTTAATACTTTAAAAAAAATTTAAAATTATATTGGTTTACCAATTTTAAAAAAAATTTTTTTCCCCATTTAATAATAGAAGTTAAAGGGTTTTTAATTTTTAAAAAGTTTAAATTCAGCTTAATTAAACTTTTTAATTTTTAAATTAAACCAACCAAAAAAAATTGGGCCCCTTTTTAAACTTTTTAGGAAAAAATTTTTAAAAACCCTTAAAATCCCCTTAAAAAACATTTTTCATTTGCTGGAAATCCCCCAAAATATTTAACTTGGCCCCCGGGCCTAAAAAAATTTTTAAAAATTTATTTTAACTTTTTTTTAAAATAATTTTTCCCTTTTGTTTGGGGTTTTAATTTTCAGGAATTTTTTTTCCAGGAATAAAAAATTAAAAAATTCCATTGCGGCTTTTTGGCGTTAAGAAAAAAACCTTTTTTGTTCCGCCTTTCCAAACCTAACGTTTTTTTTCAGGGCCAAAAAAAAAGTGTTGACAATTTTTTTGGTTAAAAATTTCCCAAAAATTTGAAAAAATTGGGGCCTTATAAACTTTTTTTTTTAATTTTTAAAGAACGTTTTCCCCCCAAAAAAAAAAAAACTTTCCCTTTCGAAAAATTTTTAAAACCTTTTTTGGGGTCCCCCGATAAAAACTAAAATTTTCCCCCAATTTTGTTTTATCCGATGGGGAAGGGGAGGTTTTTTGTAAGTTAAAAGTTTCCCTTAATAATTTTAAGGGTAAATTTTTAAAAAATTTTTTGGTATTTTTTCCTAAAAATTTTAAAAAAAAAATTTAAACCCTTTCCCCCAACCCCAAATTTTAGGAATTTTACCCAAAATTAAAAAAATTGTTTTTAAAATTGTCAAATTTTATCTCCCATTGGAAAACATTATTGGAACCCAAACAAAAAACCCCGTAGGATTTTTGGTTAACCCTCTTAAAAAACACAAAAAATTTATTAAAAATGAAAGTAACTGAAATTTTCCCAAAAGGGAACCCCACAAAAAAAAAACAACATGGGGCCCCAAAATTTTCCCCCGGAAATTTTTTAAAAAACCTCCACTTCAATTATTAAGGATTGAAAGGTTTCTTTTTACCAAAAAGCTACGGGCCCCACAAACACGTACAAAAGGGGTTTTTTCGTTGATTCAACGTGCCCCAAAATTCCAACTTTAAAAAAACCCTTTCCCTTCCCATGTTATTTTGAAGGTATTTCATTACTTTAAAAAATTTTGATTGTAAATGCTGTCAAAACTTATTACTTAAAAAAGGAAACAAATGTTCTTGATATTTATCCCACAAACCCTTATAGAAAAAAAAAAGGGTTTAAACCCAAGACACATACATTGGTAAATTGATCTTTCCCACTCTTCCGTAAAAAATAAACAAATACTTTTTTAACACCTTAGAGTGATAATAAAAATTGTAGGTAAATTATTTTAATTTTATTTATTGATTAAAAAAAAAAAAAAAAATTTTTTTTAACTGACTAATTTTTTTCATGTAGTAATCCTTGTTTTAACAATTCTCCCCCCCCCAAAAGTGGAACTTCTAATAAAAAACCCTAGTGATACTTTTTCAAAGCCCCAGTAATTTTTAAAAAGTTTAATCCATTTAATTTCTTTAAAAAACCCTTTACAACTAAATTTTTCTAATGACAAAATATAGTAAAAATTTTTAAAATTGTAGGTATAGGTTGTTGACTTTGTTAATAAAATAACATTTTTTCCTCCGGGGTTTTGGGTGATAGCTTTTGCCCCCAATCCATGTAAAAATTTTTTTCTTGAAAACCTATTAAAAGCTGCATCAGAAAGGGAATCACTTTTTTAGTAGTGCCACCCACATTTTCCCAAAAACCAAAAAAGAAAAACATATAACAATTTCACAAGATATGTCTTTCAGCTAAGTCTTGGGGAGCTTACTTTCATATGAAGAACACAGTGTTTTTTAAAAAGGGAAATTTTTTCCCAAATTTCTTAAAAAAAAAAAAATAACATCGACCCATTTTACTGGTAAATTAGTAATGATCCTCCTACTCTTATATACTTTAAACGATTGTAATGATTCGTATTAGCCTTTTCTTAAAGCTACTGTTTTCATTATCTCAAAAAGAAAAAATGTATATAAAAATTTTTTAAATTCAGAAATTTTGCTTTTAACGGAATCATTAGCTCCCAAAAAATTCCCCCTTTAATTTTTAGAAAAAAATTAAAAACCCCCTTGACCCCTTAACCTTTCATTTATTTTGAAGGTATTCCATTTACTTTAAAAAAATTATTGATTGTAAATGTTTGTCATACTTCCCCCAAAAAAAAAATTAAGAAAAAAAACATTTAAAACCCTTTTCTTAGAAAGCTAATGTCACCCAAAACCCTTTGATGGAATTTTTACCCAAAATTTAAAAGAAAATACTTTTTTTAATTTTGATATGCCACAAATCTTATAGGAAAACACAGATTGCCCAAAAAAACACTTAAATCTGTGTTTAATATTGTTAATTTTCCCAAAACTCTTCCATAAACTTTAAACCCATATAAAACCAACAAAACTTAGAGGGAAGATGATAATAGTTGGTTTTTAAATTTTAAAATTGTAAAAATTTAATGCAATGATGCAGAAAAATTTATTGACTTTTTTATTCATGTTGAAAAATTTTTGGTTTTGTTTTTGTAGCATTTTCCCCCCCCCACCTAAGAGGGAAATTATAATTACATCAAGTAAAATTTTACAATGACCCGGTAAGTTTTAAAAGTTCGGGTTTTTAAATGGAAACCACTATTAGCGGTTTTAAAAAAATTTGTGATGATTTTTTTTTCTAATCATCTTTAATGACTAAATATCAAAAAAAAGTTTTAAAATTTAAATTTTGGAAAAGTTGACTTAATTTTAATTTAAAAAAAAAATAGTCCCTTTCCTAGCTTGTTGAAAATAGAAGTTGGGAAGGCTTTTGGGAAACCATCCATTTACATAAACTATTGTCGGTTTTTTTCAAGCAGCATCAATGAATCACTGTTTGGAGGGGTCTTCAAATTTAAACCATCCCAAAAAAGGAAAAACTTTTAAAACAAAAACAAACATTTGTCATCAGCATGTTTTTTTTGGATGGAATTAAACCCCCAAAAAAAACACTGTCTTGAGAGGAACTCCACCGATCTTAAGGGAAAAAAAACTAACATTTATGCCCCCAAAAATGAAACTTTAAGGGGGTGTTTCCTCCCATTTTAAATACGTTAACAATTTTTAAGGGGCCCTTTCCCAACCCACCAAAACCCCCCCGTGGAAATAGGAAAAAAGTGTGGATTTTAAAAATTCTTTGGATTGTTTGGGACTTATAGGAATGTGTCATTTTTTTGATTTTAAAATGTTGAAATTTAAAAATTTTTTATTTTTTTGGGACAGTCTAAGCCCCCTAGAAAAAAAAAAAATAATTACATTAGTTGACTTTAATGACTAAGTAAATAAAACAATATAAAATTTTTTTATTGCCATTCTTTAACGCTACAATTTACTTAATTTTTTATAACGTTTAAAAATTTTCATGAAAATTCTAAAAAAATAAAAAAAATTTTCTTTGACAAATTTTTTTGGGTTTCCCAAAAGTTTTACCCATGAAATTTAAAAAAAAATAATGGGCCTTGACTCATTATTTGACATAGTTTTTTATGGCTTTTCCCTAGCAAACCTTTAAAAATTCTGTTTGGACTGCCACCCTCTTATAATAAAAAAAAAAAAAAACTTTGTTAACCCCCTTGGGAAAATGAAAATTTTTTGACTCTTGATGTAGTTTTTTTATCCTTATTAAAAACCCACATTATGATCTTGATTCACTCTTAAACGTTAAATTATGTGATGACCATTTTCAACCAAAATACACCCAAGTGGTATCAATAGAAAAGTCTGTGAATTTAATTATTGGATGATTGTACTTAATATGGAATTGCATATGTTTCGAGTGTTACATGTTGCAATTGAATTTTATTGTTTGACATCTATTGAAGACCATGAATATAATAATTACATCTAGTCGAATTTAAGACAGTAAAAATCAATTAATTTCTGTTTAGCATGTCATTCAACTTACATTACTCAATTATAAGATTAATTCATGAAATCAAATACAAAATAATGTCATTGACATAGATTTTGAGTGTACAAAGTTACCATAAATTAAAAAAAACTAATGGGCCTTGAAGACTCATTATGACCATCTTTTAATGGATTCTAGTACTTTCAAGCTACATGTCTGTTTGGGATGCCATCCCACTCTTAAATATAAAATAAAGAACATTGCACCAAAACACCTAACATGTAAATTGATCTGATGTGGTATTTCAACATTCTTTAAGAATCCACTGTTGTCTTATATGGAATTGCCACTCCTTGTTAGAAAACAAAGGTTGAATTGACAATTACATTGGTGATGATCTTCCTCACTCTTAGTAAAATAAAACATAATACATATCAGCACATTAAGTGACTATGAAAAATAGAATTGATTTTAATTTTATTATTGATTACAATTAAATAAATTTTTATAACTGATAATATTCATGTAGTAATTTTTAAAATTTCTACTAAAGTGAACTGTCTAATAACACTAGGATATTTATGTACCACAAGTACATGAATTTAAATTAATCCATATAATCCTTTAAACCATTTACATAGCTATTTATCTAATTACTAATTGTAAAAATTCTATATTAGTGGACTAGATTCTGACTTATATTAATAAAAATAAAAAACATTGATTCCCTGCCTTTGAGCATGTAATTGACCTACTTATGTAGATATTCTATACTATTAAGACATCACGGTCTGTTTGATATGCATCACCTTCCATACTAAAATAACATAAAAAACAAGATAGTCATCCAGCATAAGTTTGAGGAGCATACATACATATGAAGAAACATGTTCTTGAAAAATCCACTCTCTTAAAAAAAAACAAATATGACCCAGACTGTAAATAGTAATCATTACCACTTTAGAGTGATGAATAAATCGTGTAATGTATTTTTAAATTTTTCTTATGATTAAGACTAAAAAAAAAATGTTTTAATTCAGACTCTTTATGTCATGTATAAATCCCTTGTTTAAAACAATTTCCTACCCTAAATGGAACTCTATAACATCTATGATACTTTGCAAAGACCTCAGTAAGTTTATAAGTTTAACATATGAATTATTATAAACCTTTACTCCCTAATTTATCATAAACTAAAATAGTAAATAAGTTCTGATAATTATGTAGGATTAGGATGTGAATTATTTTAATAAAAATACATTATTCCTAGCATATGTGATACTATGAAACCCATCCAATACATAACATCTTGATACCTATTCAATGCATCACAAGGATTCACTGTTTAGTAGTGCCACACACATATACCAACCTAACAGAGTAAATATAACATATTCAACAAATAATGTCATAAGCATAAGTCTTGATGGAGCATATCATAACTATATGTGAACACAGTGTTCTTGAGAGGAAGTTCCACCATCTTAAGAGAAAAAAATTAACATCGACCCAGTACTGGAAATTAGTAATGACCATGCCGTAACTCTTATATAAGTTATCGATTGTAATGGATTCTATTAGCCATTCTTAAAGCTACTGTTTTCATTTATCATCATAACGACTAAATGTATATAAAATGTTTTAATTCAGTAATTGACGTTAACTGGAATCATTAGCTACCAAAAATTGCCCTTAGACTTAGAAAAAAATTAATAGCCCTTGAACCCTTAACCTACATGTTCTTTTGAAGTCTATTCCAGTTACTTTAAGAAAATATTGATTGTAAATGCTGTCATACTTACCCTAAAAAAATTAAGAATAAGATCATTTATAACCTTCTTAGAAAGCTAATCGTCAGCCCAACCTTTGATGGAATTTTTATCCAATTAAGAAAATACTGTTCTTAATAGATATGCCACTAATCTTATAGGAAAACACAGATTGACCCAAAACACTTACATCAGTGATAATATTGATAATATTCCCACTCTTCCATAAACATTCAACATATACACCAACTAACTTAGAGTGAAGATGATAATAGTATGTGAATTTAATTTAATTGTATTAATTAATGCAATGATGCAGAATATTTATTGACTTGTTTATTCATGTTGTAATAATTGTTTTGATTTGTAGCAGTTCTCCCACCTGAAGATGAAATTATAATTACATCAAGTGAAATTTACAATGACCACGGTAAGTTTTATAAGTTCAGTTGTTATGGATTCACTATTAGCGTTTAATTAATGTGATGATATTTTTCTAATCATCATAATGACTAAATATCATAAAAAGTCTTAAATTAATATAGGATGTTGACTTAAGTTAATAAAATAACATAGTTCCTCCTAGCCTGTTGCAAATAGAAGTTCGATGGCTATTGGACCATCCATTTACATGAACTATTGTCGGTTATTCAAGCAGCATCAATGAATCACTGTTTAGGATGGTCTTCAAACTTAACATACCAAGAAGAGAACATTGAACAAATACACAACATATGTCATCAGCATGATTCTTGATGGAACTTACACACACATGAAAAACACTGGTCTTGAGAGGAACTCCACCGATCTTAATGGAAAAACTAACATTTATGCACCTACATGTACATTAGTGATGATCCTCCCACTCTTAAATACGTTAACAATTGTAATGACCTTCCAGCCCACCAAAACACCCACAGTGGTAATAGGAACAGAGTGTGGATTTTCAAATTCTTTGGATTGATTGTACTTATATGGAATGTGTCATTTGTTTGAGTGTTAATGTTGTAATTGTAATTTTATTGTTTGACAGTCTAAGCACCATAGAAAATAAAAATAATTACATCTAGTCTGACATTTAATGACTATGTAAATGAATCAATATAGATTCTGTATTAGCCATTCATTAACGCTACAATTTACTCTAATTTTTATAACGATTAAATTTTCATGAAAATTCTAAATATAATAAGTAAATGTCGTTGACTAGATTTTTTGGTTACCAAAGTTACCCATGAAATTTAGAAAAAAATTAATGGGCCTTGACTCATTATTTGACATAGTCTTTTTATGGCTATTCTAGCTACTTTAAAGAATTCTGTTTGGGACTGCCATCCCTCTTATAATAAAAAAAAAAAAAAACATTGTTCACCTCCCTAGACATGTAAATTTGACTCTTGATGTAGTATTTATACTTATTAAGAACACACTGTTCTTGATATATATGCCACTAACCTTATAGAAAAACAAAGGTTGACCCAAGACACATACATTGGTGATGATCTTCCCACTCTTCTGTACAAATAGAACATATACATTAACACACTTAGAGTGATAATGAAAATAGTAGGTAAATGTATTTTAATTTTATTTATTGATTAAATGAAAAAAAAATGTTTTACTGACTCATTTATTCATGTAGTACTCCTTGTTTTAACAATTCTCCTACCTAAAGTGGAACTTCTAATAACATCTAGTGATACTTTCAAAGACCACAGTAAGTTTTATAAGTTTAATCCATATGAATTCATTATAAACCTTTACTAATGAATTTATCATAATGACTAAATATAGTAAAAAGTCTATAATTAGTAGGTATAGGATGTTGACTTATGTTAATAAAATAACATTATTCCTCCTGGCCTTTGTGATAGCTATTGACCCATCCATGTACATAAATTCTTGATACCTATTCAAGCTGCATCAGCAAGGAATCACTGTTTAGTAGTGCCATCACACTTACCATACCTAAAAGATAACATAACATATTCACAAGATATGTCATCAGCATAAGTCTTGATGGAGCATACATACATATGAAGAACACAGTGTTCTTGAAAGGAATTCCACCAATCTTAAAGAAAAAAAACTAACATCGACCCATGTACTGGTAAATTAGTAATGATCCTCCTACTCTTATATACGTTATCGATTGTAATGATTCTGTATTAGCCATTCTTAAAGCTACTGTTTTCATTATCATCATAACGACTAAATGTATATAAAATGTTTTAATTCAGTAATTGACGTTAACTGGAATCATTAGCTACCAAAAATTGCCCTTTAACTTTAGAAAAAAATTAATAGCCCTTGATCCCTTAACCTACATGTTATTTTGAAGGCTATTCCAGTTACTTTAAGAAAATATTGATTGTAAATGCTGTCATACTTACCCTAAAAAAATTAAGAATAAGATCATTTATAACCTTCTTAGAAAGCTAATGTCAGCCCAACCTTTGATGGAATTTTTTATCCAATTAAGAAAATACTGTTCTTAATAGATATGCCACTAATCTTATAGGTAAAACACAGATTGACCCAAAACACTTACATCTGTGATAATATTGATAATATTCCCACTCTTCCATAAACATTTAACATATACACCAACTAACTTAGAGTGAAGATGATAATAGTATGTGAATTTAATTTAATTGTATTAATTGATGCAATGATGCAGAGTATATTATTGACTTGTTTATTTATGTTGTAATCATTGTTTTGATTTGTAGCAGTTCTCCCACCTGAAGATGAAAGTATAATTACATCAAGTGACATTTACAATGACCAAGGTAAATTTTATAAGTTCAGTTGTTATGGATTCACTATTAGCATTTAATCAATGTGATGATTTTTTTCTAATCATCATAATGACTAAATATCATAAAAAGTCTTAAATTAATATAGGATGTTGACTTAAGTTAATAAAATAACATAGTACCTCCTAGCCTGTTGAAAATAGAAGTTCGATGGCTATTGGACCATCCATTTACATGAACTATTGTCGGTTATTCAAGCAGCATCAATGAATCACTGTTTAGGATGGTCTTCAAACTTAACATACCAAGAAGAGAACATTGAACAAATACACAACATATGTCATCAGCATGATTCTTGATGGAACTTACACACACATGAAAAACACTGGTCTTGAGAGGAACTCCACCGATCTTAATGGAAAAACTAACATTTATGCACCTACATGTACATTAGTGATGATCCTCCCACTCTTAAATACGTTAACAATTGTAATGACCTTCCAGCCCACCAAAACACCCACAGTGGTAATAGGAACAGAGTGTGGATTTTCAAATTCTTTGGATTGATTGTACTTATATGGAATGTGTCATTTGTTTGAGTGTTAATGTTGTAATTGTAATTTTATTGTTTGACAGTCTAAGCACCATAGAAAATAAAAATAATTACATCTAGTCTGACATTTAATGACTATGTAAATGAATCAATATAGATTCTGTATTAGCCATTCATTAACGCTACAATTTACTCTAATTTTTATAACGATTAAATTTTCATGAAAATTCTAAATATAATAAGTAAATGTCGTTGACTAGATTTTTTGGTTACCAAAGTTACCCATGAAATTTAAAAAAAAAATTAATGGGCCTTGACTCATTATTTGACATAGTCTTTTTATGGCTATTCTAGCTACTTTAAAGAATTCTGTTTGGGACTGCCATCCCTCTTATAATAAAAAAAAAAAACATTGTTCACCTCCCTAGACATGTAAATTTGACTCTTGATGTAGTATTTATACTTATTAAGAACACACTGTTCTTGATATATATGCCACTAAATTTTTGGATTGATTGTACTTTATGGGTGTCATTTGTTGAGTGTTGTGAATTGTAATTTTATGTTGAAGTAAGCACCATGAAAAAAATTACATTAGTTGACATTTAATGACATGTAATGAATCAATATGATTCTGTATTAGCCATTCATTAACGCTACATTTATCTATTTTTAAACGATTAAATTCATGAAAATTCATATATAGTATGTCGTGACTAATTTTGGTTACAGTTACCCATAATTTAAAAAAATATGGCTTATCATTATTTGACAAGTCTTTAGGTATTCTACTACTTAAGAATTCTGTTTGGATGCCACCCTCTTATATAAAAAAAAAAAAACATTTTCACCTCCCTAATGTATTGACTTGGTGTATTTATACTTATAAGAACATGTCTTGATTTATCCATAACTATAGAAAAACAAGTGGATTCATTCTGATTATTCTATGGAATTCTTTTTAGTGTAATGTTGTAATGTATTTTTTTAGTTAATGAAAAAAATTACATCTATTACATTTAATCTTGTAAAATCAATAAATCTATTACCATCTTAACCACAATCCTATTTTATAGTAAATTTTCATAAAATTAAATTAATAAGTAATTGTACTAATTTTGTAAGTACATGAAAAAAAAATAATGGCTTACATATTGACATCTTTTAGCTATTCTAGCTATTAAAGAATCTGTTTGGATGCCATCCTTAAAAAAAAAAAACATTGTCACCTCTAGACATTAATTTACTTATTGTTTATACTATAACACATTCTTAATAATCCACTACCTTATAAAAAACATGAAGAACTGTATGTTTCACTCGTACATAACATATATTAAAATTAATATAGAAATTAGAAAAGTTAAATATTTAATCAACTAAAATAAATCTTAAATTAGTGTAAATAAAATACTTATGAAAAATTTGATTTAATATATTTCTTTAGTAAAAATTCTAAGATTTAGAACACAATCAAAACAAAATTTAAATTTAATCATATGAATATTTTATTAATATTATGAATAAATTAAAAGAATCAAAATTATGAAATTTAAATTTACTAAATTATTTGATCTACATCTTACTAATTTATTTTTCAAGTCATCCAAAAACCAATGTAATGATACATTATTCAAAATTTAAATACAATGAATTCATATTTGAGTTTACATCTGATAAATTTTTTGTGAATTCACATCAGAAAAAATAAACATGTATATAATGAATATATTATATATATTCTGTATACCAATTTAAACACATTTTATAATTCAAAAAATAAAATTTGAACAAGATTTAATAAATTGTACAATCTTTATTAGAAATTATATTTAAACAAAATTGGTTACATCATTAAAAGAATATTTTTTATACCTAAAAATTAAAATTTGTTTAGAACATTATAACCTAATATAAAATTTTACTAGAAAATTTTAATATATATTTATTAGAAAATTAATTATCTAAATATAGAAAACCTTTTAACAAACAACTATCTATATAAAAATATTTAATATTAATAAAAAAGAAATTATATTAATTTTTATTTTAATAAAATTTTAACTCACATATGATTAATCATAACATTTACATACTAAATTAAACATTGTATTTCCTTATTTAATAAATTTAATTATTTTATAATAGATAAATATATAATAAATAAATAAATAAATTTATTAGTTAAATATTTAACCTTTAAAGTTGATTATTACCCATTACTAACATTGTATTAAGCCATAAAATCACTGTTTAATGCTTCAAACTTACAACAAAGAAACATTAACAATCAAATATGTCTGCTGTTTCAAAATAAAAAATCTTTGAAACATACTAAGAAAAAAAACAAACTACTATATTAAGAACTCCCACTCTTAAACTTAATCATATTTTGACCAAAATACAGTTAATATAATATTTAATCTGATGATATTATATGATGTATTGTTAATGTAATTCCAAATTGTTTAATAACAACATACATAAATTATACTTTTGAATTAATACTTTAAAAAATATTGTTTAAACCTTCAACTACAATAATCTAATTAAATAATTTTAATTTAATAAATAAGTTACTATTTTTTCCAATTACAATGTTTAATAATTATCTTAAAAATTAAAACATTATTTTACTTAAAAATTGAAACTACCATCCCCTAATAAGATAAATTATACTCAAATGATTCTTATATTTTAAATAAAAACAGTTCTTTATCATTACAATTACAACACTTATATTCCACCTCAACATAATTGAGTTCTCTCTGAAATGATAAATTATAATTGATTTTAAATAAGAAAAATTTATTTTTATTTTATTAATTTATGTAATTTCTACCTATAGATTAATAATCTATAAATTTAAAGATATATGAATTACATAAATTATTGAATTTAACAATATTACCTAATTAAACTAAAGTTGAATGTTATTATATTATTAAAATATTATTCATGCTTGATATACCCATAAATAATAAACTATTGCTAAGAACACTTAGAGTAATCCACTTCTAAAATTAAAATAAAAATTTAAAATACATAATTTATGAGCAAACAAGAAAACCAATCTTAACATTATAAAAAAAAATACACCATACTTAATTAATCCTACTTAATTTATATTTAATGATTTTTACATTTTAAACTATGTTTATTAATAAAATATAATTAATGTATTTTATTTATTTATTATAATATAAAAAATTACTTTATATGAAAATTAATGACCTTGTATTTAAAGTTCTTATAAAGGATTCCATACTTTATAAAAATTATGTATCTTTTATATTACTTAATCTAAAATTTAAAATTTGATTAATTATAAATATAAAAAGTAACTTAATAAAGTTAGGATTTAAATATAAAAATTTCTTATACTATTGATATTTTTAACACATCATACAATAATTTAGATATATTAACTATACAAATAATGTTAATTACCATATTAATAAAAAATTTATTAATTATTGATTAATTTATGATAAATAGTTTTGAAATCAATAATTATCTTATGAAATTACATTTCTCACCTAAGATAAATTAATCATAATAATTCCTCCCTTAACGTACTTGTAATGATGTTATTTTCACTTTTTTAATTATTGTAAATTATAATTAATTAGTAATTTGAGTTATAATTTAATTTATTGAATTCTTTAATAAAAAAAATAAACTTCATCTTTAAAATATTGAGTTTAAGAATAAAAAATATTAACTTAAATATCTAAATTACCAATTTTTAAACATAAATTTTAAAATTCTAAATAATAAAATTATGATTTTTTTTGACCAAATTACAAAATATTTTAAAATATTATGACTTATACATTATAATATTATTGGTTACACTAATTATTGGATTCCATATAAATAAATAAATTATTACTCATTTATATATATTTAATTCTTAATATCTATAATACTAAGTAAAAAACAATGTTATTTTATATCTTGTTATTATACATGTTGCCCATTAAGTGTAAATAATTGTAATGTATTATGACAATTAATTAAATTATAAATTAATAATTATATGAATATTTTATTTTTAATATAATGATAAAATTCATTACTAATTTATTATATTTTTAATATTAATTATAAATTCCATACTAAGTGAATTCTAATAATTTTTTACCAATTACCATAAATTTAATATCAAGGCTTATAAACTTACTATATGTATTCAATTACTTATAAGTAATTAATATCAAATATTTAGATGATTCTATACTCTACAAATTATTTTTGGAAGTCATTCACTAATAGAAAACTACATTATGATAATGAATCTTATAGAATCATTACTAAGTAAAATTGATGAACTTCACCACCAAAACACAATTAAAAACATTTAAATTAATGACATATAAGGAATGTTTTTTTTTGAAGAATTAACAATTTAATATTTATTTCAGTATATATGTTTAAAATATTATCATACCATTTATAGTAAATAATAATTTTATAGCATTCTAAAGTAATTTATCTATTTATATTAAATTATAAAATTATGAATATAATGACTTATAATTAGTACCAAAATTACTGAATTTAAATAAAATTAATCTAATATATTGAACTACTTTTTGTTTTGAATATTGAAAATTATTTGAAATACTTATATAATAAAAAATATTTTACATATTATCTCATAAATTAAATAACTAAATTTATACTTATCAACAATGTTCAAATAATTATGACTTTATCCAAAGAAAATATTCTTAATAATCATTTATAATACAATTCAACAATAATTATAAATTTATATATAAATTATTATTTTAAATTTTCTATTGCATTAAAAATTTTATCCATATAGATAATTATAAATGTTTAATTATTGTATTGTTAATAATCTACACTAACATATTTTATACTTTATAACTATACTAGTCTTAATAATTTTTTAAGTTCTCACTCATCTAAAAAAATTAATTAAAAAAATATACATGACCCTTAAAAAATTTATAAGATCATTTATACTCTTAAATATATTTACTAATTTTGATATTTTATAAATAAATATTTTAATATATCCATAATTTAATATAATGATTAATAAAATTACATTACATACTTTATAAATATTCTATCTAATAAAATACATTACCACAATTTAGTTTAATATATATAATAATCCCATTGATTAAAAATTTAATCTATCATCAATAAGTAGATTATATAATTTATTAATTTTAAATATGTTTATTATGAACTTAACCAAATTATTAAAATGTTTGAATAACTCCAAGAATTTTAACTGTAAATTATAAATTTTTACACTACATTAATATATTTACTCATTAATATAACATTTATGACTTAAATTATAATTATTAATTATATTATAAATTAGATTTTCAAACTTTCATTGACTTGTTTAAAAATTGTCTTATTTCTAAATAAATTGTAATTTAATTATCTTGAACTTTGAACAACATTATAAAATTTAAGCATTCACTAATTAATTTGAATTAAATATTCAATAAATAGTAACCTATTTAACGTAAATTTACCAATTTTATAATAATTTTATAAAATAAAAATATATATGATTCATTATAATTCATTTGTTAAAAATTACATTATAAATAAATTAATTTGATACCTTGATCAAATTTCAGTTATTAAAATCATTTTACAAAACTTAAGAATTGATAAGTATTGATATTTTTATTAAAAAGAAAATAAATATTAATACATTGTTTATTAATTTGAATAATTGTTTTACTAATTAAAACACGTCTTAATAAAATTACTTAATTAATTTACTTACAAAATTGTAGTATGTAGATTACTAAATTTAATTTTAATGTTTGTAATATAATTAATATTGAAATTTATTATTATTGTTACTAAAATAAAAAATTTAACTAATTTACCTATTAATGATAATAAATTATTGAATTATTTAATTACATTATAAATGCATTATTAAGTAATAATAATTAATTTTAAATATACCAAAAATTAAAAATTATAAACTTTAATATAAAGATTTAATTGAATTTAACTATATTAAAAACGTTTGGTATCAATACATAATGACAATTACTTTAAATGTTTCACTAATTAGATTTATTGATTCCTCTCAATATTCATTCAATTTGTAATGATTACACATCACATAAATCATAGTTGAACTAAAAAAAATGATTTTCATAGCTTCAATACTTCTTAAGACATTATTATTTAAATATTGAACTTATTTATGCAAAACTAGTAAGAAAGTATTTAAATATTTGAATAAATTAAGTAAAATTAAATATATTGTAATTAATAATTAACTCTTAATTTACTCAATCATTTAAAAATTCTTTCTACATTCAAACTATAAATAATCTATAATTAATTTATACTAAATTACTAATTCATATAATACTTAATGGAATATTACTATAATTACTTAATCTTTTTTGAATATATTTAACTCATTTGTTAATGCTACTTAAATTAGAAAGTTTGCGTCCTAATTTAAAATAACTCTCTGAGTGAATTTTAATATAAAAAACTTACTATAATCCATAATTACTTTAGAAAGATTCAATTAACATAAGTAATATCCAAACTTTAAAATAGAATTACCATAACATTTAAAATGTTAATGACTAGTCTACTATTTAATGTATTTTTATTAATTAAAAAAAAAATGTTTTAATAATTTTAATTCTTAAAACTTTAAAATTTACCTCCTAAACTTAATAATAATGTAATATCTTGACTTTACAATCCTATTACAAAATTCTATTAACTCAATTAAAACATTTAATACTAAAATGAATTTATAAAAATCTATAATTATTATAATTGAAATATTTAATTATTATTATAATTATACACTTGGAAGTTCACTAATTAATAATTATAAACCTTTGTAATTCCAATGACCAAGTTTAAATTTTATAAGTTCATCTTATGTACCATAACTTTAAACATTATAACTTATCATATAAATATTAATAAAGTTTATAATTACAATAATGAAACATTAGGTTTTAATTTATAGTTTGCACTCTTAATAAAAAATAATCTGTCACATATTTTACTAATATTGAATATCTTTAATTTTTACTCTAGATGGATTACTATTTACATTAAATAGTTTAATAACAACTTATTAATTAATATTTAGAATTCAGATTACTTAAACATTTTGAAGGACTCCAAAACTTCCTTTAATAAAAAAAATTAAATACCTTATTTATAACATTTATTGAATCTTATACTTAAAAAATATTTGTAAATGCTGTAATTACCCAAACAATAAGAAAGAACATTGGAATTTAAATTATTAACATATAATTATCAATTAACTTGTTAATTATATAATAAATTTATTTTAAAAGTTACCAAAAATCTAATATTAATTATTATTTCAAAATTCATCTAATTAATTTGAAATTACCCACCATTATAAATTCAATTTATCTAACTTTAAGATAATTAAATGTGAATATAATTTAATTGAATTTTTGATTTCCTATTTTATTTTAATTTACATAATAAGTTTTATTTAATTTACAACCTAATGATTAATATTAAGAATTTTTGAATTCCACGTTAATAATAATTAAATCTTATATTCATTCATACATTTTAATTATATGATATTTTTTAGCTTATAAAAGTATGTTTAAAATTTATTAAATTGATTGAAAATTTATAAGAAATATACTTGTAGATTTGACATATTAATCATGTATCAAAACATTTACATACTATCGTATAAGAAATCAATAAATATTTAGGATGTTTTAATTAAAAAAAAAAAATTTCTATATGAACAACTAACTATCTATCAACTTTATAACTAGAAACATTGAAACATATGCAATCACATGTAATCTAAACTACTGAATAACAATTATTAGTAGATTATTAATTAATAATTATAAATTTAATTTAGCATGAAATACTATTTAATGGAAACAAATGATTTATACTTCTTTAATTCAATATTAAATGTTATTATTTAATTTAGTAATTTTAATTAATATATTTATAGTATATATAAAATTATAATTTAATATTAATATTAATTAAATAAGATAATTTGTATTACATTATTACAACATTTATAATTTTAACATTATGATAATTCAAATTAATAATAAATTTTGAAGCACTCTCTATAAATCCATAATTTACAAAAAAAAATTATGCCCATGTAATGTTTTAATTATTCTTGAAGTTTACTGATATAATACATCTTAGAACTACATTGCCTAAAGAAAAAAAATAAAATTCCCACTCTTAACAAATTTAATTCCATCTTATAATAATTATTAAGTATGTTCTTATTTATAGTAATTTGATTAAAAAAACAAAGTTTTACTAAAAAACTTTGATGATATCTAATTTACTAAAATGAGCTAACTTAATCTATAATATTATAAATAGTTACTTAAACATATGATATTATAAGTAATTTATAAAAAAATTTTTAATGGATTTATAATTAAAAATTTTAGAACTAAATACTCTAAACTAACTTATTTCAAAAACATTTATTTTATAATTAATTTATGATTATAAAGACATATAATTATAATGTTAAATATACACTTACATAGTATAGATAATACCTATTAAAAATAAAATTAATATAGAGATTAATTATTATAATTATGTATCATTTTAATTGTAATTATGCCATTTGTTAATATTAATTCTGACTTAAAATACTTTATAATACATTTTACATATATTTTACATCATTATTAAGATAATTATTTATAAACAATTATCTTTAAGTATTACTAATTTACTTTATAAAAATTAACTGTAAATTATTAATTCCCTAACTATAGATTTGAAATAATTCCTTTATTTTAAAATATTTTTACTTCTATAAATTAATAAATTTTAAATTTAATTTTTACAAAAAATTACAAAAATTGTCCTTAACTTAAAAAAATTACAACCTAAGCTTTAATAAATTTTAAATAAACCTTCTTTAAATAAATTTAAACTTTAATATACCAAACTTAAAAAATTTTATAAAATTATAATCTTTTAAAATATTACATAACCCAACTTTGATGAATTTTTAATAAATATTTAATTTATTATATAATTATGAATAATAGACTAAATTATTATGATTTGAAATTTAATGATAATTCTTAAATTCAATTATGACACTAATTTAAGTGAAGTTATTTTATATTAGTTTTTATAATTAATATAAAATTTAATGATGACTTATTTAAGTTAATTAATTATGATTTAAGTTTAAATAATATTAATTATCTTAACAATTAAATAAATTGAACTCAGTTTTAAATTTAGTTATGGATTTTTAAGCGTAATTAATGATTTTATGTCATCAATAAATATAATAAAATTGAAATAAATTTTAATTAAACTAAGTAATAAATTAAAACTACACATAAACTGTTCTAGAGAATTAAACTGACCTCATGAATAACTATTTCTTATGCACTCCACATAATTAGGCTATGGTCTTAATCTACATATAAGAAAATAACCTTAACAAACAACCCATAGTATACACCTGATTAAATACAAAAATGTACTTGTAGAAACTTCTTTGGAAATGATTTTTTCAATTTTTGTTGATTAACCTAAATAAATAAGTTAATTTAGTTTATTAACAATTAATAAATTACTATAGAAATAAAAAATTCAATTTTAACTATTCAATTTAAAATTTAAATTTATATTGTTTTGATGAATTTTATAATTTACTTAATTTTAAAAAAATTAATTTTATAATTCTGAATTAATAATAAATTGATAATTTATTCTATTACCTAATTATTTAAATTTTTAATTAATTAAAAATTCTTTGTGCCATTTATATTAAAAATAATATAGATTGCCAATTTTTGATATATAATTAAATTTATAAAACATCTTACTTTAGCTTAATTGAGTCTTTATATTAATAAAAAATACTTTTATACTCCTAATAATAAAATAAGTTACTAGACTTACATTTATGAATTAACATGTCTGTATTACCCCACCTGAAGATGAAAGTATAATTACATCAAGTGACATTTACAATGACCAAGGTAAGTTTTATAAGTTCAGTTGTTATGGATTCACTATTAGCATTTAATCAATGTGATGATTTTTTCTAATCATCATAATGACTAAATATCATAAAAAGTCTTAAATTAATGAGTATAGGATGTTGACTCAAGTTAATAAAATAACATAGTACATCCTAGCCTGTTGTAAAATAGAAGTTCGATGGCTATTTGCCCAACCATTTACATGAAGTATTGTCGGTTATTCAAGCAGCATCAATGAATCACTGTTTAGGATGGTCTTCAAACTTAACATACCAAGAAGAGAATATTGAACAAATACACAACATATGTCATCAGCATGATTCTTGATGGAACTTACACACTCATGAAAAACACTGGTCTTGAGAGGAACTCCACTGATCTTAATAGAAAAACTAACATTTATCCACCTACATGTACATTAGTTATGATCCTCCCACTCTTAAATACGTTAACAATTGTAATGACCTTCCAGCCCACCAAAACACCCACAGTGGTAATAGGAACAGAGTGTGGATTTTCAAATTCTTTGGACTGATTGTACTTATATGGAATGTGTCATTTGTTTGAGTGTTAATTTTGTAATTGTAAAGTTATTGTTTGACAGTTCTAGCACCATAGAAAATAAAAATAATTACATCTAGTCTGACATTTAAAGACTATGTAAATGAATCAATATATATTATGTATTAGCCATTCATTAACGCTACCATTTAATCTAATTTTTATGACGACTAAATTTTCATTAAAATTCTAAATATAGTAAGTAAATGTCATTGACTAGATTTTTTGGTTACCAAAAGTTACCCATGAAATTTAGAAAAAGATTAATGGGCCTTGACCCATTATTGATTTAATCTGTTGATGGCTATTCCACCTACTTTAAGGAATTCTGTTTGTGACTGCCATCCCTCTTATCATACAAAAAAAAAAAAAAAAAAAAAACATTGTTCACCTCCCTAGACATGTAAATTTGACTCTTGATGTAGTATTTATACTTATTAAGAACACACTGTTCTTGATATATATGCCACTAACCTTATAGAAAAACAAAGGTTGACCCAAGACACATACATTGGTGATGATCTTCCCTCTCTACCATACAAATACAACATATACATTAACACACTTAGAGTGATAATGAAATTAGTATATAATTTTAATTTAATTTTATTAATTGATTGAATCATAAGTAATGTATTATTTACTTGTTTATTCATATTCTTATCGATTTTTTTCTAGTCATCATAATGACTAAATATAATAAAAAGTCTATAATTAGTAGGTATAGGATGTTGACTTAAGTTAATAAAATAACATAATTCCTCCTGGCCTTTGTGATAGCTATTGACCCATCCATGTACATAAACTCTTGTCGGCTATTCAAGCTGCATCAGCAAGGAATCACTGTTTAGTAGTACCATCAAACTTATAATACCAAAAAGAGAAAATTGAACATATCCCAAAAAAATTATTTTGTATTATTTATTATTATTATATTTTTTTAATTACAAAAATCTGTTTTCTATTACTAATAGTATAATCGTTTTGACATGAATTATTAGTTACCAAAAGTTGCCCTCGGACTTTAGATAAAAAAATTATGGCCTTTGACCCATTAATCGATATGATCTTTTGATCGCAATTCCACCTAATTAAAAAAAAAATACTGTTTGGGACTACCACACAACAATTTTAAAAATAATGATGACTTGCCTAGACAGTTAATGTCAGCCTGACTCCTGATGGGGTTTTTATCTACATTAAGAATGTAATGTTCTTGATAGATATGCCACTAATCTTATAGAAAAACAAAGATTAACCCAAAACACATACATTGGTGATGATCTTCACTCTCTTCCGTACATATACAACATATACAATAACACACTTAGAGTGATAATGAAAATAGTAAGTACATTTAATTTTAGTAATTAATTGAATGATAACAAATGTTTTATTAACTTGTTTATTCATGTTGTAATCAATGTTTTGTTGTGTAGCAGTTCTCCCAACTGAAGAGGAAATTATAATTACATCAAGTGAGACTTTCAATGACCACGGTAAGTTTTATAAGTTAAGTCGTTGTGGATTAACTATTAGCGTTTGAATAGTTCTATGATTTTTTGCTAATCCTCATAATGAATAAAAATCATAAAAGTCCTAATATAGTAGGTATAGGATGTTGATGCATCCTATACTTACTGGGCCTTTTCGATGCCTATTGACCCTTCCATCAACATGAACTCTTGTCGGCTCTTCAAGCTGCATCAAGGAATCACTGTTTAGTGAGAACATTGAACATATTCCCAACATATGTCATCAGCATGACTCTCGATAGAGCTTAAATACACATGAAAAACATATTGTTCTTGAGAGGAATTCTACCGATCTTAATGGAGAAAACTAACACTGACACACGTACATTAGTGATGATCCTCCCACTCTTATATTACTTAACAATTTTAATGATCTTCTCACTCACCAAAATACCTACAGTGGTATTAGCAACAGAGTGGGGGTTTTAAAATTCTTTTGATTGATTGTATTGATATGGAATGTGTCATTTGTTTGATCGTTCATGTTGTAATTTTGTTGTTAAACAGTTATTTCAGTATAGGTAGTAATCATAATTACATCTAGTCCGACCTCTAGTGACTATGTAGATGAATCTTTATAATATGTTTTAGTTTATCTTTAAGTGTACCGTTTTCTCTAATCATCATTCATATTCATATCTTTATTGTTGTCCAACAAGTTGTACATGCATTGACAATGTCATTGTATATAATCTAAAGTCTTATAATTAAAACATGCGTCATTTCTAATATTCCAATCTAAATCACTAGAAGTTAAGATCGCTAAGGTCGAGCAAGTACATTTCATCTAAAGAATAAAAGGCTTTACTTTTCAACCATTTAGTTAAAACATGTTTTAAATTTGATATGCTTACTGTTCTAGCTGTGGTAGGTAACAGTTTTACGCCTTTATACATATATATTTGTTGTGTTTTACTAAGCCTAACATTTTTTAAGTTTATGTAATTCTGGATCCTGGTATTGTGCGAATGTATCTGACTTCTTAAATTAAACATGGTAAGGCATGTTTAATTTAAGACATTTTTTTACAATTTACAATTTTTTAAGACATTAAAAAAAAGTAACATAGTTTTTTCCAAAAAACCAATGACTGCAAAATAAAAATGCACGGAAGTGTAAGTATTTTAAGACTTACAAAATGTGGCTTACACGAATCTGTGGATTTGATACTCATATTGCTACAAATAGCTTTCTTTTGGGACTTAAAAACTTCTTTAGCTCCAAATGAGTTACCCCAGAGAATTGTACCATAAGAAACGTGGGAGTGAAACAGTCCATAGTAAGCTGCAATGAGCACATTACGACTAACACACATCTTAACTTCCTTTGGCAAAATATTACCCTTGACAGACGAGAGCAAAGAGAGTTAGTATGAGCTTTCCAATTAAGCCATGTGTCCAGACTAATGCCAAGCAACTTAACAAATTTTCCAGGGTCAGATAGCCTACGTAAACTAAAAATAATGTCATCTGTTTTAATATCATTAACAACTAAACCATTTGCTTCAAACCAGAGAACAGCTTTTTCTTTCATATAATTAATAATGACCTCATAGAGTTCAGTATTCCTGTTTGAAGTTAGTAAAGTTGTATCGTCAGCATATAGAATAGTTCTGTCAGGCACAAAGTTAGGAAGGTCATTTATAAAAACTGGAAACAAAAAGGGATCCAGGACAGAACCTTGGATAACACCATCTCTATCCAATAACATGTTTAAGACTGGATCTCTGACTCACCAGCTTTACAAATTGGTAGCGGTCAGACAAGTAAGAAGAAAACAGTGATAATGCATTGCCTTGAACGCCATAAAAATACAATTTTTCAACCAGTTTTTCATGACCCACCAAGACAAAAGCCTTGCTCAAATCCAGGAGTAATGTTGAAACTTCTTCTTTATTTTCAAATCCGTCATTAATAAATGAAACTACGTTTTCCACGGCCTTAATTGTAGATAAGTTTTTTCTAAATCCATATTAAGATGACGATAATAAAGGATTTTGATCAAAATAGTCCACTACTTGATTTTTTAATATCGTTTCAGCAACTTTTAATATAACAGCAACCAAAGCTATAGGACGATAATTTTTACAGTTACTTAAGTTTCCTTTTTTATGTAATGGAACAGTTAGAGAAACTTTAAGGCATCGTGGATAGTTTCCTTCAACCAACATGAAGTTGATTATTTCATTAATAATTATTTTGACTAAAAAATTCGATAGACTGAACACATCTTCTGACCTGAAGTTATTTAATCTATTTACAATACTATATATTCCAGGAATGGTAACTGAAAACCATTCAAAGCCATCATTTTTAATTCTTGATGACCTTAACATGTCTAAAGAAGTAGTCATAATCAGGGTGTGTTGATTGTGTGGTTTTACTAAAATAAAAAAAATAAAATGATTAAACTCATTAGCTGTAATAGGTATATTCTGCGGTATACCTTTGTTTGGTAACCGATCTGTTAGTGAATTAATAAAAGTCCAGGCAGCTTTACATTAATTGTTTGGCTCAAGAATAAAATTATCATTAGCTCTCTTTTTGGCTAAGTCTATTTGTTTTCTGTACAATTGTTTAAGTTTCCTGTGAATATAGTTTATTTCAAAGCATTTTGAAACTAAAAATCTAGGTTATTACATGCTTTAGGGTTAATATAATGCTTCTAGACCCTACCCACAAATAAACTATAAAACATATATAACAATAAATTAAATTACAACTAAAACAATACAGGGATAAATATAAATATAATAAACAGCAATAAGAATATAACAATCAAGTAAATAAACATATGAATAACCACAAAGTAATAATACCACAATTTAAATTTATAAAGAAGCATCTTACAGTGCTGGGCCTCGGGATTTAAAAATATGGATGTTCGCCAATTTGGAAAAATTATAAAATAAATGAAAAGATGTCCACCGAATCCTGCTGGCGAGACAGGGCTGCTCCTAATAGGAAAAGTTTAACACGTTCACTACCAATCGCCACAAATATGCAGTGGCACGGTCATTACCACAGCCCATGCGTCTAAGAAGACCAACTTAACTTACAGACCAACCCTAATGAACGTGACCATCGTTATAGCCCGAGTAAAATTTTGATAATATGGGTCAAAATAGTTCAATATATATATCCAATACTTACCAAAAAAATCATTTCACTTTGTTTTTACAGTTTTTATTCATTTCCATAAGTGCCGAAAATGTGCGGCACTCAGTCTGTACTAGATAAAAGTAGAGTTGCCTATATAGTTTCCCACTACCACCACTACCAGTTACGTAATTTTGTCTTCTATATCTGGCCATTTCTGTACATCACTAACAACGCAACAACTCACTTGCATTGCAGTATTGCCAAATGCTTTGCAACATCATAAGTTGGTCCACTCATAGACCAAGTTATTGAGAGATGCGGCAAGCTTTCCCGTAGCCCACAATAAATAAATCAGGCCTCTACAATATACCGTTGAATAGCAATATGCTATGAAGTATTATATGTACAACGTACAATTTTGTGGCGGCAGCCTATGGCTATGACCCCAAGCGCTGCAAATGTGCGGCGGCAGTCTGTGGATAGACCCTCATGCGTCGCAAATTAGCGGCGATGGGTTAGAGATATAGACTTTTTTGTATTGTGGTAGCAAACGTGTTAGAAGGACACAAAGCTCCCGAAAACCCTGTTACGGGGAAACTCTAAACCAACAAAGAACAGAGATAGAAAAAATATAAATATTAAAAAATTAAAATAATATCGATACCAATTAGAATTCTCCTCTCAAAACTACACCCCTGGAACAAAATTAAAGTCTTAGCGTCCCCCATACAAGCTTGTGAAAAACATAATCCCCACACTGAGCAAATAGAGTCACTTGAAGCACTGTCCTTAAGGCTGCAGAAAATATAGGAAAGAGGTCAATCTGCATGCAGAGGTCTTCTGCCTGGAGAAACCAAACAGTTAAGATCACAGCGAGGAAGAACGGTGTAGGTGGCCGCTTTGTCTGGGCCACAAAGCGGGCCTATTTGTCGATGCATACCGTAGGTCCTCCACTGTATCCCCAGGCCCACACCCACCAACACACATATAGTAGTAAGAAAACACTGTGATTTTAATTAAAAGTACTGATTTATGATTGTATTGATAATGATTTTTTTTACAATAATTTGCTTTTTCCTTCCTTTTGTAACTATCCTTTTGTTTTGTAACAGTTTTACCACTAGAGGAAGAAGATATAGTTACATCGAGTTCTACATATTATGACCACAGTAAGTTATATCAAATTGTGTATTAGATTGTTATAGAATTTTTATTATTAAATCTTTAGTACTATCGATATTTATTCTCATCAGAATTATTAAATATTTTCATAATGTCTTAAAATAGTAAGTAAATGATGTTGCTTGGGTAAATAAGGACAGAAAATAACTCCTGGTATTTAGATAACAAAATTGATGGGCTTGTCCCATCTACGTACATGAACTCCTGACAGCTATTCCAGCTACATTAAATTATCACTTTTTGTAAGTGCCGTCACACTGACCATACAAAATAAAGAACATTGAAGACCTCACTACAAATATTTCTCCAGCAAGACTCTTGATAGAGTTTCCATCCCTATGAACAACACAGTGTTCTTTAGAAGAATTCCACCAATCTTGTAGAAGGGTAAACTTTGACCCACCCAATCACATACATTGATAATGATCCTCTTACTCTTCCATAGACTAACAACAATACACCAACACATATACAGTGGTAATAAAAACACTATGTAATTGTGATTTAGTTCTATTGATTGATTATATTGATAACAATTATGTTATTTACATGTTAATTCATGTGACAATTATACCTTTTTTTTTAACAGTCCTACTATGTGAAGAGGAAATCATGGTAACATCTAGTCAGTCCTTGAGAGGAGGAATTCCACTAATCTTATGGAAACACAAATCTTGACCCACTTACACACATACATTCATGATAATGATCCCCTCACTCTTCTATATATTTACAATAATGATGACCCTCCTACCCACTAACACTTGTACATGGTAACAAAAAACTGTGTGATTTTAATATAGTTCCATTGATTGATTGTATTGATATGGAATGTTTTTTTTTTTCATATTGTAATTATCTTTTTGTTTTGTAACAGTTCTACCACCAGTGGGAAAAAAATTAACTATATCCAGTTGGACATGTGAAGACCGCAGTAAGTTATATCAAATTCTGAATTAAATCATTATAGAAACTGTATTACCATGCTTTAGCGTTACCAGTATAGTTTTTTCTAATCATCATATAGACTACATATTAATAAAAAGTCTTAAAATAGTAAGTGAATGATGTTCCCAGGAGTTATTAGGGAAAGAAACTAGCTCCTGGTATTTAGAAAACAAATTTGATGGCTCTTGACCCATCCATCAGTTGAACTCTTATCAGCAATTCCTGCTATATCATGGAATCACTGTTTGTAAGTACCCTCTTACTCACCATAGAGAAAAGTAATGGTGATGACCCTCCCACCCACCAACAAACATACAATGGTAATAAAA
>JAQJVL010001914.1:0-92500 GCA_035578905.1 Stictocephala bisonia | reverse complement strand
CCAAAATTTTCCTTTTTTTTAATTTTTTTAAAAAAACCGGGGAAAAAATTTTGCTTTTTAAAAACCCCCTTTTTTTTTAAAAGGGGAAAAAATTTTTTAAAAAAAAATTTTTTTAGGGTTTTAAATTTTTTTCCCAAAAAAAAAATTTTTAAAATTTTTTGGGAAAAATTTTTTTTTTTTTTAAAAAAAAAAAAACCCAAGGGGGGGGGTTTTTTTTTTTTAAAAATTTTTAAAAATTTTAAACCCCCCTTTAAAAAAAGGGGAAATTTAAAAAATTAAAAATTTTTTAAAAAAAAATTTTTTTAAAAATTTTTAAAAAATTTTTAAAAACCCCCCCCCTTTAAATTTTTTAAAAAATTTTTCCCAAAAAAAAAATTTTTTTGGGTTTTTGGGGGTTTTAAAATTTAAAACAAAAAAAACCCCCAAAAAACCCTTTTTTTTTTTTTCCCCCCCTTTTTTTTTAAAAAAAATTTTTTAAAAAATTTTTGGGGGAAAAATTTTGGGCCCCAAAAAAAGGGGCCCTTTTTTTTTTTTTCCCCCTTTTTTATTAAAAAAATTTTTTTTTTTTTTTTAAAATTTTTTTTTTTTTTTTTTTTTTTTAAAAAATTTTAAAAAAATTTTTTGGCCTAAGCCCCCCTAAAAATATTAGCTTTTTGAACTTTTTTCCATTAAAAATAGAACTATTAAAATCTCTGGAAATATCAAACAAACGCATTATCTATGGTTTATCACATCTGAACCCCATATTGACACTGCTAATATTTTATTTTGATATAGGTAAGACAATGAGTTGCTCCTATACTATACTGCTCCATATTTTAGAGAAGACGCTTAACAGGGATATGGGGCGGAAGTGATTTTTATTCTGTATAATTATTTGCTTTAGGTAATTGGAAATACTTTTTGGCTCACTTGAAACTATTAGGAAACTTTCCATGATAAAAATACTTAAATTAACTAGGATGTATTAAAGGGACAGGCTAGGATGAACAGATATTGTTTAGAGAACGACTATCGAAACCAAGTGCGGACCCTCCCCCTGAGAGCAGTCACATGGTCGTCCGATATCAAGATTCAAGCCCACAGTTCTTACAGTGAAGTTACAGTTCTTAAATTCGCCATACGGAAGTGTGTTAATCACTGGAATCCCCTCCTGAGTCAATATTATTTGCTAAATTTTGTCCCACATTTGCAAAAAATGAGTGGTTTATAGTAGGAGTTATGTTTGAAGCTGTAGGCAAACACATATAATGGGAAAAACCCTGTTTGTTTTTTGTCCTTCTCACTAATTCGTTAATAATGTTCCAAAATAGTTTTGGATTATTATTAGCCTGAACTATACGTTGTCTGTAATATTCTTTTTTAGCGTGTTTAGTTGATCTACTCAAATTTTGTCTTAAATTACGAGATTTATCTCTTAATTGAACATTAAACGGTTGCCTTTTAAGTACTTCACTCATCTTAACTCTTGAGCGAATCAACCTGATAAGTTCAGGTGTGATCCATGATTTAAGCTTTTTCAATCTCGTTGTAGTATTTATTCTTGCTTTTTTAGAACTAGAGATTGAGGTCTTGACTAGTTCTGTAAAACTAAGTGAGCACAGGTCAACATCAGTGTTGTCAGATACAGAAGTCCAGTCGATTTTAACTAAGTTTTGTGCCAGCAGTCTGTAATCAGTTTAGGTACCTATAGTGTTGTCATGTATGTCAGGAACATTGGTGTGTAGATTATCGGAAATGAAAAGTGCTGTACTGTAGTGGTCAGTAATGCTAATCTGGAACACGGCTGTTTGTATTCTTTCTACATTGTTAATCCTCACAAATATATGATCTAGACAAGACATGCAGTAATCTGTAGTTCTAGTAGGTTTGTCGATGAGCTGAACAAGTCTCGCTCCCAGGAAACTGTTTAAATAGTTGCTGGTTATTGTACTGTCCTGTAGTAAGTCTATATTGATGTCGCCTATTAGTATGCACGTTTTGTTCAAGTCAAGACAGTCGTAGTAATTTTCAAGTGCAGTTGTAAATAAATAAGGGTCACTATCATGAGTCCTGTACAAAGCAAGTAAATTATAAGTATTGTTTGAGTGAACATAGTTTAACTTGAATCCGTACACATCTCCAAGTGTTACTTGTGCAGCTTTCACTGATAAATGTTTATTAACTAAAATGACTATTCCATCACACCTATTACGCAAATGCTCTGAAACCATAACATAAAAACCCTCAATGTAAACTCCATCCTCTCCACCCTTCAACCAACACTCTGACATAATAAAAAAATCTAGATTTAAAATAAAAGGATTTAAATACAACAGAAGATTGTCAAAGTTTTGTGAAAAACTTCTTATATAAGTATGAAATATTGTAAGACCACCTTCACCGTTATCTTTATTCTCGTAAAAATGTGTGTATTTCTCTAACGTGTCAAGCTCTACACAAAATGAAAACGTGTTGTTATTTTCGATGTCGTCCTCGTTCGCCATTATTCTAACTGAGCCCACGACAGCCCAACCTGCCCATTTACAATATAAAGCCATTATAACACAATTTAATTACAAAACAAAAAATGTACATTTACGTGGATTCCTAATACCATAATGAAATAAAATAACTAAATTGTATACTGGACATTCAGTAAAACAATACTATTAAAACTAATTTGCTTTATATTGAAATAGATTATAAAGTAAAAACATAATAAAAAATAAAATATAATAATAAAAATAAATTCCAATAACGTGATTCATTATGTTTGATCAACAGCTCGTTGTTAGAATAACTGAAGAAAAGAACTAAACATAAAAATTCAATTGTATAATTCTATGTCAATCAACAAATGTATGTATATTATCCCTAAACTATGTAAGATTAAAAATGACATTCCAATTATTAAAATGGTAGGTCTTTAAAAACAATGACAACAATGTTTAAGTGGAAAATCCCATGAACTATATGTACAAAATGAAAATTTAACTTAAGACTCTATATATTTTTTTATTAATGCAACTTAAGGACATTGTATAAAACTTACAACTGTATGCAGTAATTAGAAATATTGTGTTTCTGGATATTACCCATAGTAAATTAAATGGATATGTTAATAAAAATAAATAAATACAAACAATAGTAATAATTTTTGATAATCAATCAAACTAAGATAGCTAGAACTGATGTTTGTAATTTCTGATATAATAGTAAATAATAAGTAAATTATAAAACATTTTTAAATTGAAATAAGAACAACAACTTAAAGTTCCTTCGTTGTACCATATTAAAAAAAAAAAAAATGAAAATGCGTTAAATTATTACTAATTCAAACAATACATGTTCTGGATTTATTTAATTTAAAGATAAGTTAATATAATAGCAAAATGTTAAGGTTGAAAAATCAATGAAATAATTTACTTGAACTGTTGATTGTAATTACTGATTGTTGTAGTAAATAAAACGCATATTTTAAACTATTTAATTTAAAATAAATGTGAATAATTTGACATAACATTATTGCATCTTAAAAAATCTTTCGTTATACCAAAATATAGAAAAAAAGGAAAAAAATGCTTTCAATCATAAGTGATTACAAATTTGTATGTACTGAATTTATTTTACTTAAAATGATTAGAGCAACACCATAAAAACACAAATGGAAAGCAAGAACATAAAAGTGTACCTTAAGCACTTTTGTGAGAACTAGCGCAATCGTATTTGTCCAAGTCCCTGACTTCCAGCACTCGAATTGACTCGACGTTCGGGGCAGCTGTCGGCTTGATGATCACCTTACCGTTGATAAAATGTGCGTGATGGATCTTCTTTTCTTTCATCAGTCTTCTAGCTCGACCCAGTAGCTCCTTGTTGTGGGGAGTCAACTGCTCTTTGATGGAGGAAGGTTAGCGGAGCTAATACCCCTCTTACTTCTAGCAGCTGATAACCAGGATTCCCTCATTCCTCGAGAAACTGTACTTGAGGATGCAACCTATCTACAGAACGTTGTGCATATAGCCGTGACTTGATTACTGGGGCACTCACACTTAATCACTGTGACTTTAACTGAGGAGTCGATTTGGATAATTGATATCCTAATTAAATGACTTATTAGACTTTCATAACTAGTCTTAAGTACAGTTATTAGTTATAAACATGGTTGTAACTCGAGCTAAGCTAGCTACTGATAACCTACACATTTAATCTAGATGACACCTCTGCAGATATTGTATCTGAACTTTGTTTAAAATAGAAAAAAATAGAGGCAAACTACCCTGATTTAAATTTACAAGAGCTGGAAATGTGTCTCACAGCTCATTAGGAAACTTAATGAAGCCAATGGGAATATTTCTCACTTTGGTTGAATCTGGCAAAAGTTCGGTCCTGGTTTTAGAATCTAAGTTAAATAAAGTTATAGTGGAAAAAAGATCTGTTTTGAATAACTCTTCACGGTCAGGATAATGTTACTGAGGAAAGAGACACTATTCTTTGTGAAAATTTACAACTAAAATCTAGTTTAAGTTCATGTAATAGGGAAGTGAAACCCCACTGTTTCCATCAACATCAACCTTGATGTTATTAATGATTATTTCACTAATATTCCTATTGATTTATCAAAAGCCAAAATTTACGTCAATGAATTAACCAGTTCTCCTTTTCCTAGGCCTTTCCATACATTTTCATTCCGTTTGTCTATTAATGAAGAAGTGCTAAAAGCCTTGAATTGGGCAACCAGTAACTCAGTCAGAGCTGACAGTATTCCAATAAAATTCATCAAACTTACCCTACCCGTTACACTACCTACAGCTACATTAAATTTTACTTTAATTTCAGCTATTTTCCCTAGTGCCTGGAAGTCTGCTATTGTTCAACCTTTGCCTAAAACTTCAAATTCTCTATCTCCCTCTGATTTAAGACCAATAAGTATTGTTTGATGTTTACTATTTACTATTTCAACATGTGAGTTATGATTTTAATTTATTTTTTAAATAACACATGTTTTTCTGAACCTGTTAAAATGTAAAGAAACCAAATATTATTGAATTTTTCTTACCTATTGTCTAATACACACAATTCAGTTCTTCTCAAACTTTATTTCATTTTTATTATAATTTCAACGCACCGCAATGCTTACACAATGCATATTTATGGTCCTTCGATATTCGGATTACAGCATGTAAGATAAATTTACAGTTCTAAATTAACAACAACAAAAATGTCTGAAAAGTTGAAGAAAGAACTTACTGCATTAGAGTACAAACAGAAGTCATTAATGAAAAAAATAGAATGTTTACTCAAACTAAGTGAAGGAATAACATCAGATTCTCAGGAATACTTTCAATTTAAAGTTCGATTTGATAATTTAGAAAAGGACTTTGAAGAATTTGGAAGTCCACATGAAGAAGTCATCAGAGTATTAATTAGTATGGGACAAACATCAGATTAGAAGAAGAAAGGAAAAAATGGAACACGTTGAAGAATGTTGCTTTCAAATCAAAGCTAACAACCTCAAAATGCAAACATTGACACCCCTGACATCTTATAATCAATCTTTAGGACAAAACCAGCCTCAGGTAAAACTTCCTAACATTGAATTACCTAGCTTTGATGGTAACTTAAAAAATTGGCCGCATTTCAGGGATTTATTTTTGTCTTTAGTACATGACAAAAAAAATTTGTCTGAAATAGAAAAGTTTTGTTAATTGACCTTATGCTTGAAGTCAGAGCCTCAAACTTTAGCTAAAACTCTCCCCTTAGTAGGAGAAAACTACAAAATTGTATGGTATTTGTTAACTGAACGCTATGGCAACAAAAGGCTTCTAGCTAGTCATTACTTAAATGAAATTTTAAATATTCCATTTTTAAAGGAAGAGTCATTAAGTCCCTTAGACACTTAGTCGATTTATGCACAGAAAACTGTCTTGCATTGAGAGCAATGCAGTTCGCCGTGGACTACGGTGATTTTATGCTTTGCCATATTGTTATTCAACACCCTGATATACATACTAGACAACTGTTTGAAAGAAAGTGTTCTAATGTAGAGTTCCCTTCTTTTGACCAACTACTTGGTTTTTTAAAAGACCATTGCAAGTCTTTGGAGGCCTGTCAACCTCAGCTTAAAACAGGCACTTCAAACAAGTTACATGCTTCTGTTAAATTTCAAAAAACATTTGAGAAAGTTTCCAACCAACCTATTGGTTTGAAAAGTACATTAATTTTGTTAGCAATACAGGCTCTCAGAACTCTATGTACTGTAATGAAAGTCATGCAGTTTACAAATGTCAGAAATTTAATGAACTTTCAGTTTTAGAAAGACAAGAATTTATTAAACGCAAACAAGTTTGTCTTAACTGCTTGTCCTCAGGACATACTGTAAAATCTTTTAAGTCCAGTACTTCATGTAAAGTGTGTTACAGACGTCATCATACTTTGCTAATTACTCACCTCGTAAAGATAGTTTACTTTACTCAACCAAAACGAGGTCACTCTTTGGGTCTCAAATGCAACACTCTACAAAGGAAGGTTCTGTCAAAACTACAAATGTCGCCTTCTCATAACTACTCTTGCCCTACACATCAGGAGGATGTTTAACACAACATTCTAGGCACCAAGCAGCAATTCAACTTATGAATCTTAAAAGGTGAGTACAAACATTACAGAGCACTTTTAGATCCTGGTTCACAAATTTCTTTTTGTCAACAGAAGATTGTGTTCGAGAGCTGCAAACTACCTCTTCAAAAATGCTCAGAAATTATACAAGGTATATCTCAGACTGTAGTACAATCAACAAAAGGAATAGTAAAATGTTACATAAAACCTTGCTTCAAGAGTCATCCTAATCTGCACACTAGTGCAATAGTGTTATCTGTGTATTACAGCTCCACTGCCATCAACTTCAATACCCATTGATGTAAGAAAACCACTTTAAAGAACCTCGAGATTTCAGACCCTCACTTTGACACTCCAAGTAAAATAGATTTCTTACTAGGATCTGATTTGTTTCCTGACATATCTGTTGGAGGCTTCAAAGCGTTCACCAAAAAAGTAGTGTTTTCAAGATTTTCTTCATGACTAAATTGGTAAGGATTGTGGCATACATTACTAAGTTTCAAGAAAAAAACTTTACACCAAGAAAAGGAAACAGGCTACTTAAAAATTTTTGAGCTAGAAACGGCAACAACAACTATTTGCAAGGTCATACAACAGGTTCATTTTATCAAAGACTTCAAGTTTTTAAAAGCAGGAAAAAAATTGTACAACTCGCTTGCTTTCCCTTTCACCTTTTATTGACGAAAACAATTTAATTAGAGTTGGAGGTTGCATTTAAACATTCACATCTACCTTATAATGCAAAACACCCTTACATACTACCTAAAAAGAAGTCAAGTAACTTAATGATTGTTGACTAACATCATTTAAAACATTTGCATTGTGGACCCCAGTTTTTTACAGTCTACAATTTCACAAAAGTTTTTGGATAGTAAATGCCCGCAGTTTGATCAGAAGTAGAATCTTTAAATGCATTCGTTTTGTTAGATGCCAACCAAGAAATGTTACTCAAAAGATGGGAGATTTTACCTCAAAACCGCATAATTCCATCCAGTTGTGTTCAGCAAATGTGGAACTGACTTTCTAGAACCTTTTTACTGTGAAACCTCACGCGTTTAGAAAAATTCTTCAAATGAAAGTTTACTTATGTGGGTTTTTTTGTATGCTTTTCAGTTAAAAGCCGTCCTCTTAGAAGTAGTGACCAGTCTTACCACCGAAGCCTACATTGCAGCTCTAACTCGAGTCGTTTTCACGGAGGGGTCTTTTGCAATGATATCTATTCAGATTGTGGGACTAATTTTACAGGGGGGGCTTCAGAAATTGACAATATTATTAAGAGATTTTTCAAAGAAAGAAGAAGTTAAAAGTTCAATTGACCATTTTTGTAGTGAAAAATTAATAAAAACTCACTTCCTACCACCAGCAGCACCACATCAAGGAGGTTCTATGGGAGAGAACTGTCCATAGCAATCAAACATCACTTGAAACAGAGTCATAGATGACCAAATTCTGACTCTCGAGGAATTTACACTGACTCGGAATCCTTACACTCTATAGCCAATATACCTTGATTGTTTGGTGTACGTTAGGGCTCATTTGGATGAGTTCCAGACCAGAGGTCAACATCATATGTACCATGAAGCAAAAAGGCGGGCCCAAACCCATTGAACCCCCATTCTGGGGAGATTTTTTTAAACCTAAAAACGAAAAATATTTTTTTCCCCAAACTTTTGCTACCCAAAATTTTTTAATATGTTGGGGCCCAAACAAAACTTTTTGGAAAAAACTGTTTGGACCTTGAAAAATTTGGGTTCCCTTGAAAAAAATTGGGGTCAGAAGAAGACCCGCCAAATTTCCATCGGGGGGAAAAAATTTTTTTTTTTTTGAAAAAAGGATTTGGGGAAAGGGGGTTTAAAGAAACCCAAACCGGGCCCCAATATGTAAATTTTTGTAAGAAAATTCCCCGGCCCGGGGAAGTTTTTAATTTTTAAAAATTTTTTTTTTTTTTTTGGGAAAAAAAAAAATTCATGAAACGAAAGTTTTATCCATTCCCCCCCAATTTTTTTGCCCCAAGAAAGGAATTTTTAAAAGGGGTTATAAAAAGGTTTGGAATTTAATGGGGGAAAAAGGTTAAATTTCCATTTTTTAAAAACTTTTAGAAAAATTGGGTTTTTTAAACCCAAGTCAGGTTTATTTTTATTTTTTTGTTTACCGTTTTTTACCCTTGGATTGTTGGGGATGTACATTCAAAAATTTTTGCCCACCCCCTCAAATTAAGTTTTCCATATTTTTCCCCTTGGCAAATTTGGGGTTTAATTAGGAAAAAAATTAGCCCCCTTTCTGACGCAGTCAAACCTTTAAAATTTTAAAAAATGACACACTCTTTTTCCCATCTAACCCACCTCCATTCCCCCCTCATATTTCCCCCATTTGGGAAAATTTTCCAGCAAATTATAAAACTACAGTAAAACTGATACCACCGTAAAACGTTTGCAAAAACCCGGGGGGCCCCTTGGTCCCAAACCGGGGGAAATTTTTCCTTTTTTGAAATAAAATTTTTAAAAATTTTCCGCGATTTGGAAAAATATAGGGGGTAAATTTCCCGCCCCAAAAAAAGAAAATTTTAAAAACCTTTGATAGCTTTCTAATACTGGGGGAAATTTTTCCTTTTGGTTTTTTTTTAAAAGTGCTTTTTGGGGCCAAGAAAAATTTCGGTGGGGGGGGAAAAAGGGTTTTTAAAGGGGCCCCCTGGGTTTGGTTTTTTTTTGCTCAAAAAGACCCAAATTTAAATTTTTCCCAAATTTAACTTTTAAATTGTGGGGGCCCCCAAAACCCCTAAACAACCTTTATTTGTGTTTGCATTTTTTTGAGCCTCAGCACTTTTTTTCGGAAACCAAAAACCTTTTGGCCCCCAGCAAAGGGAAAAGGGAAAAGGGTTTTTTGTGGGTTTGGGGGAAAAAATAGGGAAAAAGCTATAAAAAAAATGTTTTTTTTTTTTTCCCAAAAAACGCCCCAAACCCTTTACCGGTTGGGGGGTTTTTCCTTTAAAGTCCCGTTTTAAAAAATTGCCCCCCTTGGCCCCTTTTTTTTTTTTTCTTTCCCTTTGGGGTGAACTTTGGGCCCAAAAACCCGGGAACCCAACAAATTTTAAAAACTGGGGATTTTTTCTTAGAGAAAATAGTTTTCTCTAAAGGGGAATTTTAAATTTCCAAAAATTCCATAAGGGGCCCCCAAAAAAAAAAATGCTAAATTGGGGTTCCCCTTTTTTTTGGTTTGCAATTTAATGCCCCCCAGTTTGTATAAAAAAAACCCAAAATAGGGCCCTTTAATTTTTTCAACTATATTTTGAGGGTTTCAAAGCCAAAATTTGGGGATCACTTTTTTTAAATTTTGTTGTACAGAGAAAATATAAACCCTTTTTTTAAGTTTTCCAAAAAACCCCGTGGTTGTTTCAAAGGTTTTTTTTTTAAAAATTAACCCCCAAAAGAATCAGGGGGGGAAAAATGCCCCCCTTTTTCCCCAAATTTTTGCTTTGGCCCCTCTTACCTCCCAAAGGCAAGGGGAAATTGAAAACGGGTTCCCAAATTTTCTTTTTTACGCCATTACATAAAAAGAAAATTTTTTTTTCCCTTTATTTTAAAAAAATTTATCCCCAACCCAAACCCAAAAAAAGGGGGAAGGGGAAACCTTTAAAACCCATTTTTGGCGGAAAATTTTCATTATCGTTAGGAACAAATTTCTGGGGGGATTATTGGTTTTTTGGGGCAGCAAAAACCTTTTCCATGAAAAATGCCCCTTCCCCGTTTTATTTTTAATCTGCTTCCCCCCTTCATTTGATACCCCTTTTTTAAAAAAGGGTGGTGGGGGGGGGGGGGGGTTGCCTCCCCTTTCATTGTTTTCAATCCAAAAATCCCTTAAAATTTTTTTTGAAAATTTTTCTAAACCCCCTCCTTGGAAAGCCCCCGCCAAAAAATTTTTATTTTCTTTGAAGTTCTTTGGTTTTTTTAAACGGGGAAAACCTAGGGTTTTTTTGGGGTGGTTTTTTTTATAAAAGTCCGGGCCCCTGGGATATTTTCGCCCGGAAAATTTTGGGAACATTTCCCTTTCCCTAAAAATTTAAATTTGGTTTTGGGTTTGGGAGCCCAAAAGGGGGGTTTTTTTTAAACATAAATTTAAAACTAGGACCAGCAAACTAAAACGCCCAAAGACGAAAATTTTGACGATTTATTTTTCCACTTTTGGGGGGTATGATTTTTAACAATCATTTACGGGGCCAAACCCCCCCCACACTTTTCTCCCTTGGGTGACCCCCGGGCCCTTGGGACGCCCCAGGGTTTTATCAGGGGAATTTCCAACCAATTTCGGGGGGCCCCCAACCCCCTTTTCCCCCCCCCCCCTTTTGGGGAAAAGCATGCCCTTTGCCCTTCTGTTGGTTTTAAACGGGGGTTTGCTCCCCCCCAAAACCCCCTCATCCTCAAAAAATTTTCGTTTTTGGTACTTTAAAAGGGCCCCATTGCTTTAAAAATTTTTTAAATAAAAAAAATGTTTCGAAATTCCCCTTGGGGGATGAAAATTACCCTCGGGGTTTTTAAAATTTTTGGGTTATGAATTATAAATTAAATTTTAAATAGAGCCACTATCAAAATTTTTTAAATAAACACAAAAACTGTTTTACTCCCTAAACAAAAATACAAGGAAAAAGAAATGTGGATAAAAAAATTCCCCATATTTAACCCCCCTTTGGGAAAAAGCCTGAAAAAATACAAAAGGGGGTTTTTTTCGGGCTTTCCCGAAAGGGGCTAAAGGCCCCCCAAAAACCCCCAATTTGTTTGGGAAATTTTGCTTTAAAAAACTAAAAAAATTTAAAATTTCCCCAACAGATTTTTTCTTTAAATGAAAAAAACCCCGTTTCCCTTTTTTTATAACTTTTTTTGTCAAAAAAAAAATCAATTTAAAAACAAATGGGGTTTTTCCCTAAATTTCAAAAAAAGGGAAAAATTAGAAAGCCCCTTATTTGGCCAATGCAATTTTTAATTTCCCCTTGACCCAAAAGTATATAAATTATTTTTTTTTTTTATAAAATTCCCCCCTGTTTAAAGTGCCGGGGCCCCCCAGGACAAATTACGGGCGGCCCCATTTCTTTCTCCTTTTCGTTGTTTTTCCCCCGCCCTTCATTTTTTCTTTTTCCCACTCCCCTTTGTGACAGAGCCCCTTGATGTGCTGAGGGGGTTTGTTTGAAAATTTAAAAGGGGAAAATTTAAAGGAGGTGAAAAGATAAAAAATTCCAATTTTTTTTTGCCAGAAATTCCCACTTTTCCAGTTACACTTCCAGAAAATTAAAATCAATTTTTTTAAAAGTTTTTTAAGGGCCCTAACTTTTTTTCCCAGCTGTTTTGGGGAAAAAAAAAAAAAAAAACGCCTTTTGGAAAACTTTTCCTTTTAGCAGAAAAAATGCTTCACCCAAAAACACCTTTTTTTTGGGAAATTAAAAAGGCCCCAAACCCCAAAAATTTCCCTTTCCCCCCCCTTATCTAAAAAAGGGCCTTTTAAAAAAAAAAATTTTGAAACATAATAAAATTTGCCCCTTTTTTACATTAAAAACATATCAATTTTAATGTAAATTTTTAATTAAATCTGGGCCCCCCCAAAAATTTCAGCAAAGCACCACAAATGCCCCTTCTAAAAATAACCAAAGGAAATTCAAATCTGAAAATGGTTTTAAAAGACGGGAAAAAATTTGGGTTTTTTAAAAAACTTTTTAAAATTTTTTTCCCAAAAGGAATTTTGGGATTGCTATATAAACCCAAGCCTTTTTTTTTTTTTAAACCCCAAAAGCTTTTTGGTTTTTCCTGGGAAATATTTTCCCAATGGGTTTTTGGGTTTTTTGAGCCCTTATATGTCGAATCGCCCCCTTTAAATTTTTTTAAAAAAGATTACAAAAAATTTAAAACCCTTTTTAACCCCAAAGGGGTTTTTCCCCCCTCAGGGCTTTTTTTTTAGGTCCATTTTTTTGTTTTTCCCCCCTTTTAAAATTAAACGATTGTCCCCCTTATTTGCCCTTTTTTCAACACCAACTTTTGCCACTTAAAAACCGAATAAAACTACGGGATTTTTAATAAACCCTTTTCCCCTTTTTCCAAACCCTTTCCAAAATTTTTTGGAAAAAATAAATACAAAAACCCAATTCCCAACTTTACTTCTATTTTTTTTTTCCTTGGGGGTTTCACAAAAAAAGGGTTTTTTAAAAAACCGTAAGGGAAAGAAAAAAAAGAATCAAAAATTTTTTTGGGAAATTCTTTTTGGGCCCTTTTCCCAAAAAAATTGACCTTTTTTGACAAACCCTTGAAGTTAAAGGGATAAGGGGGCCCCTTTAAATTTTTATTACAGTGTTTTAAATTTGGGAAGAAAAAACCCCCCCGTTGAAAAAAAACAGGGAAGTTTGGGTTTTGGGAAAAAGAATCAGCCCCGTTGAGCCCTTGGGTTAAAAAAAAAGGGGGTTTTTCCCTTGGTTTTTCACAGCCCAAAAACCCCAAATTTTTGCCCCCCCTTATTTTACCCCCCTTGCCCGGGGGAAAAAGTTTTTTTTTTTTAATTTTAGAAAGTAGTTTTTTTCCCCATATTTTTAACTTCTGTGCCATTTTGGGGGGATTAAAATAATTTAACCTTTTAAAAACCCCTTCCCTGATAAATTTAAAACAGCGTGACAGTTTAAAATTGTTTTTTCGTTTTTTTTCCCAATTTTTAAGGGGCTTTGGATGCTCTTTTCCCACATCCTTTTTTAAAATCATTTTATCTCTCCTTTAAACCCTTTAAGGGGAATTTCCCCCCCTAAACATTTATCAGGGTTTCTTTCCCCCTTTTTTCCGTGCCGTGTATTTAAAAACGGGTTTTTCCCCCCTTTTTTACAAAAAAAAAATTTAAATTTTTTTTTTAAGTTTTTTTCCAAGTTTAAATTTTCCCCTTTCCCCCAATCAATAGGGGATTTTCCCTTCACCCTGCCCCCCTACCCCCCCAATCAAAACTAAAATTTTTTTTCCTAAAAAAAAATCATTTAAACGGTTTTTCACCCTGTCGTTCAGGGGAAATTTTTTTTTTCCGACAGCTTTTAAAAATTTAGGAAAATTTTTAGCTTTTTGGGTTTTTTGGGGGGGTTTGGGAACTTTTAAGGGGCCCCCAAATTTTTTTTTTGGAAAACCCTCAGGGTGGGGAATGGGGTTAAGGGGGGTTGGCACTTGTTTTTTTTATGGGGGAAAACCCGGGCAAAAGGGAATTTTCCCCCAAACCAGAAAATTTAAAAAATTTTTTGTTTAAAAAAAAAAAATTTTGGTATTGGTTTTAGTTTTTTGAAAAAATTTTAAAAAATTTTTTATTAATAGCATGTTTTTTTTAAATTTTTTTTTTCCACTTCTTTATTGTCTTTGATTAGTATTTTTCCCACTTTTTTTTTTTGGGAAGGTTTTTTTTTTAAATTTTAAATTTTTTTAGTTAGTTTTTTTTTTTAAATTTATGTTTTTTATTTTTTTTTTTTTGGAAAATAGTTTTTTAACCCCAAGGTTTTGGGGGGGAAAAAAAGAAGGGACCTTTTCCATTTCCCCTAACCCCCCCTTTTTAAAATAAAGACAATTTTTCCACTCTTTCCCATTCTTTCAAAAAAATTTAAACAAATTTCCTTTTTGTAAACACTTTACTTTTTTTTTAAAATTTTTTGACCCACCCTTTTCTAAAGTCCCCCATTTTCCCCCTGAAATTTCATTTTAATACTCTTTTCCTTTTTCCACTATTTTTTTTAGGTTTTTTTTCCCGGCATTTTTATAAAATTTTAATATGAAAAAATTTAAAAAACCAATAACTAAAAAATGTGGGGGTACCAAAAAAAAAAACTTTTTAGTAACAAATAAAAAAACAAAAATTTAACCACTAAAACTTTAAAATGAATTAAAACGAAAAAAAAAAAACGGAAAATGGCCCCAGGGGGGGTTCCCCAAAAAGGGAAACCTTCCCCTTGATCTAAGCAAAAAAACTGATAAAAAAATTTAAAAAATAGTTTTTAAAATTTTTCGGGGCAATTTTTTTGGCTTTTTTTTAGGAAGGTATACACCACTCGGTTTCAAAAAAAAACCACTGAACTAAAAAAAAAAACCAATAAAAACCCCAAACAAACGGGGGTCTTACTTTTTTTTCTTCATTTTTGGGACTGACAAATTAATTTGTTTTGTGCCCCCAAAAATTCCCCAATTTTGTTTTTCAGGGGCAAAATTAAAAAAAACTTTTAAACAAAAAATTTTTATATTAAAAGGTTTTAAATTATATTAAGAGGGGGGAGGTCAAAACCCAAAATTTCCCCCATTGGTTTCCTCCCTTAATTCATCTAGCCCTGTATTAGGGGGCTAGTCCCCCCAACCCAAGTTTGGGAAAAAAAAATTTTTTGCCCCCTTTAAAAGTTTTTTTAAATTTTTCCCGGGCTGGGTATGCAAATTTAAAAAAAATTTTAAAAAGGGAAAGGATTTTTGGGTTTTTTCCCTTTTGTTTTCGAGAGAAGGGGGCAGCGGGGTTTTAAACCCCAAAAATTTGGGGGGGTTTTTTTTGTTTTAAATTTTTTAAAATTTTTTAAAACCTGCCTCGGGTGGCCCAAAACCGGGTTTTTAGATTTTTTTTTTTTTATTTTAACCCAAAACGCCTGAAAAAACCGAAACCCCTTGGTTTTTTTTCCCAAATTTTTAAGGTTTAATTAAGACCCATTGAATATTAAAATTAACAGTGGGTCTTTATATCCCCCCCGATTGCCAAAATATCCTTACTGCCTTTTTCTGAAAGGAAAACAAAAAATTTCCTGTCCCTTTTCCGAAGGGGGTGCCCCCCCCCAAATAAAATGTTTTCCCGTAAGCCCCCACGGGCCCTTTTAAAAAAGAGGGGCAAATCGCCCGGGTTTTTCAAAAAAGGGCCCCCCCTTAGGGTTTTAGGGGGCCCCTTAACTTTTCTTAAAGAAGAAACCCCAACTTTTTGAAGTTTTGATACAAAATTTTTGGGGAAATATTTTTGAAAATTTTTCCCTGACCTTTAAAATTTAAAACCCCAAAAACCCCAGGGGGTTTTAAACCACTTTTTTTTTTATTTTGATCGGCCCCTTTTTGTCGGGGCTTGAAATAGTAGAGCCCGGTTTTTTTATTTTTTCCTTTTAAATTTTTTAAACCTATTTGGGGTTTAAAACCCCAATCTTTGGGGGCCAGTTTTTTTTTTAAAAAAAAAAATTTTTTCCGCCTCTAAATCTAAAATCTGATTTTTTTTTACTCCCTCAAGGGGAATGGGAAGTAGTGTTTTTGCCCCCCGAAAAAGTAAAGGGAAAAGGGGGCCCCCTTTAGGCTAAAATTTCTTTGATCCATAAACTGAAAAAAGAAACAGCCCCGGTCAAAAAAAAAAGCCTTTTTTGGTTTTACACGGGGAAAAAAAATTCCAAAAAAGGCTAAATGAGGAAACCTTTTGGATTGAAAACCAAAATTGTTTTTCTCCCGGGGCCAAGTATGGAGGGAAAGGCATTTCCCCAACACTTTTTTCCCCTTTTTAAAGGGCCATATTTTTCAAATTTTTAAAAAATAATATTTAAAAGGTTAAAACCCCCCATAAAAAGGCTTTTAATTTGGGGTTTTTCCCACTTTTTTAACCCAGAAACGGAATTTCCTTTTTGTTTAAAAAAAGGCCCTTCTATCAGCAAATTTTCATAAAGTTTTGGGAAAAAAAAGGTTTGTGGGGGGTTTTGGGAAGCTTTCCACTTCAAAAACCCATTTTTTGCTCTTATTTTTTAAGGGGTTTAAATTTTTTTCCAAAATTTTTTGGCCCCCCTAAATTTTTTCATGGATTTTTTTAAAACCACCTTGGAAAATTTGCAAGAAACCATAAAAATTTTGGTCTGAAATTTGAGAACTCGGGTGGGGGTTTTTCCCCCTTTTTGAATACATTTTGCTATAATTATACCCCCTTTAAATCCCAATTCTTTTGGGTTTTTTTTTAAATTTTAAGTAATTTAAAAATGATTTTTTGGCCCCTCAAGTTTTTAAAGGAAAAACTTATTTAACCCCCCTTAGCCTAAATTTAAAAAAAGGGGGTTTTTTTGGGTTTCCCCCCTTTTACCCTTCCCAATTTTTTAAAAAAAAAACCTCTTTTTTGGCCTTTTCCCCGGCCCTTGCATAAAATTAAATCATTTGTTGGGGGATTTTTCCAAATTCCCCACCCCAACCAAATAAAAAAAAAAAGAACTTTAAAAAGACCCCCCCCTCCCACATTTTTATTTTTGCACAAACTCTTTTGATAGATTTTTTTTTAATAAAACATTAAAAAACCACCCCCTTTTTCCTTAAGGGAAAAATTTTACCAATTTTTAAATAAAAACCCCCAAACTTTAAAACCCCACCAAAAAACATAAAATTTTGGTGCAAAAAACCTCCACTTTTTCCCAGAAAAATTTTAAACATTTTTTAAACCAACACAGGCAATGAAAAAATTTTTTTTTTTTTTAAAAAAATTTTTCCAATTTTTTTTTAATAAAATTTTTTTAAATTTAAGGGAAAAAGGGGGTTTTTGCCCTTTTTTTTTATTAATTTTTTAAAAATTTCCAATGTTTTTGTTTTTTTTTTTTTTAATTTCAAACCCCCCCGAAGGGGGAAAAAAATTTCAATCTAGCCCCCAGATTTTAAAAAATTGAAAAAAACGGGTAAAATTTTTTTTAAATTAAAAATTTAAAATTTTTTTTAAACCCTTTTTAAGGATTCGGGTATTAAAGGTTTTTAAAAAAAATTTAAAAATTTTTTTTAATATAATCAAATTTTAAAATGTCTTTTTTAAAATTTGGGTTTTTAAATGATGTTTTTCTAAACGGGGTTTTTTTTTTTGGGGGGAAAACAAAAAAATTTTACCCCCCCTGGTGTATAATTTAAAAAAAAAGGATGGGTTGGTGGCCCCCCAATTAAATTTTCACAAGCAAATTTGACACAAACCTAAAAAAACCCTTGCTGCGATAAAAGGGCCCAGTTTTTTAAATCGGGTTCCCACCCCCGGGTTTGCCCCTTGTACATTAAAATTTAATATATGTTTTTTTTTAAGGGATTTTAGAGCTTGAAAAAAAATAAGGAAATTTTTGCCCCAAAAAAAATCAATAAATACAAAAAAAAAAAACCCTTAATTTTTTAAAAACACCCCCTTTTAAAGGAAGAAAAGTTTCGCCCCAAAAAATTAAAACTAAAGTTTTTTTACAAAAAATTTATTGCAAATTATTTTTTTGGGGGGGGGGAAAGGGAAAATTTTTTTTTTTTTTCAAAAAAAAATTCAAAAAATTTTTTTTTAAACGGGTGATTTTTAAAAATAAACTTACCCAAAAAAATTAAAAAATTTTAGAAATAAAAGGACAAAAAAAAAAACTAAGAGAAAAAAAGGAAGAGCCCAAACTTTTTATGCCCAATTTATTTTCAAAAAAAAAAAATATTTTTCTTTTTTTTTTACCCTTTTTAAGATCCCGGGTTTTTGTAAAAGATGAGGGCCCCCCAAAAAATTAAGGGTTTTTGGGAAAATAAAATGTAGTTAATATTTTTTTTTTTAGTTTTTTACCTTGTGGGCCTTTTTCCCAACCCCACCCGGGTTTTTTTGGCCCCTATATAAAAAAACCCTCACTTCATTAAAAGGTCTTTTTTTTTTTTTGTAAAAAATTTTTTTTTTATTTTACAAAATTTTGTTTTTTTTTTCACTGGTGGAAAAGTTTTTTTATTTTTTTAACTTTTTCGGTTTTTTTTTTGTGTTGCTGTAATTTTTTTTTTTGTTTAAAATTTTTAAAAAACCCAATAAATTTACATTTCCCAAAAGTAAATTATTTTTAAAAAACGAAAAAAAAGGGTAAAAAAAAATTTTACCCTTATTTTTTCAAAAACCTTTTCCACATTTTTCATACCCCATTATTTTTTGGTGGGGCCAAAATGAAATTTTTTTAAAAAATAAAAAAACTAAAAAACAATACTTTTCTAAATTTTAATTTCCCCCTTTTTTTAAAAAAAAAAATTTTTTAAATAAATGTAAAAATTTTAAAAGAAGGTTTGGTAAAAAGAGAAAAAAATTTCCCCAACAGGGGACCCTTAAGGGAAATTTATTTGCGGGTTTTTTTTTTTTGGTTTTAAGATAGTAAGGCGATGTTGCCCCGCGAAAACAAAAAAACCCCCGCCCCAAAAACCCCCAAAACCCGTTTGTTTGTTTTTTTCCTTTTAAATTTTCCCCTAAAACATTTTAAAACCCCATTTAAACAACCCCCATCCCCCAAAACCCCACATGAAACAGTGGGTTTTTTAAAAAACCATTATGGATTTTCCCTTTTTTATTTTTTTGGGTTTTGTTTGGTCTTGAAAAGGGAATATTTTTTAATTTGGCTTGATTTTTCCCCATTTTTTTTAATTAAACAAATTTTTTTGGTTTTTTGTAAAAAATTTTTCTACCCCCCGGGGAAAAAAAGATAAAAAAATTCCCACCCGGGTTCAGACAAAAACAAAGACCAATTTAGGGTTTTTTTGTTTCCCTGTATTGAAAAATTATTTTGTATAAAATTTTTTTAAATTTTTCCCCGTTTTAAAACAAGGGTTTTATCAAAAAATTTTTTAACCAACCTATTTAAACCCAAATTACATAAAAAGGCCCCAAAAATTAGTAAGAAAAAATGTTTGTTTAAATTTTAAATTTTAAGGAAAACGAAAGTAGCCCCGGGCCCCCTTTTCCCCGAAAAACAAGAAAAAACGGGAACTTTTGGGAGGGAAATTTTCCCTTTTAAACTGCCAAAAAAAAACCTCCCCCCTGGCCCCCAGAAAAAAATTTCGGGGAAAAAAAGAAAAAAAAAAAAAAAATAAAAAAAAATTTTTTTTTTTTTTTAAAAAAAATTGATATTTAGAAAAAAATTCACCAAAGCTTATACAATACTCATTTTTTCTACTCCAAAAATTTTTTTAAACCCAAATTACAAAAAAATTTAAAATTTGGGGAAAAAACCCCAAACTACCCTAAAGCAAACCCCAAATTTGGGAAAAAACCCAAAACTGAAAAAAAAATCTCCCTTTTAATCCATAAAAATTTTTTTTTTTCCCTTAAAATTTTATTTTTTTCTATAGGGTTTTAATTTTAAAATTTTTTAAAAAAATTTCCCCTACCTGAGTATAAAAAGGTGCAAACAAAACTCCCTAAAAATTTCCCATTTACTTTGACCAAAAAAAAACCTACTTAAACATTAAAAAAGAAAATTATTTAAAAAACCAAAAAATTTTTAAATCAGAAATCCCCAAAACTACCCCAATAAAATTTAAAATTTTTTCCCCCCAACCCTTTTTTTATAACTAAAAAGCCCCATTTGTAACGGGTTTTGGGTTTTTAAAAGTACAGTTTTTTTTTTTTTTTTTTAGGGGTTAAAAAATTAAAAACCCCAACAAAGTAAAAAAAAAAAAATTTTCCCTGCAAAAGCAAAAATTTTAAAAACTAAATTTTGTTTTTTTTTTTTTAGTTTTGAAAAAATCAACAAAAATTTCCCTTTTTGGGGGTTGGGTTTTTTGATTAAATTTTAAATTTCCAATAATTTATTCTTTTTTTAATTTAAAACAAATTAAAATGTTCTTTACGGTACTTAAAAAAAAATTTAAAGGGATAGATAGAAAAAAAAAACCCAAAATTAACCTTTAGATTATATATAAAAAATGAAAAAAAGGGAACCCCTTTTTAACAAATTTAAAAATAAAAAAAAGAAAATAAAAACACCCAACCTCTCCCCAAATTTAAAATTTAACAATTTAAAATTCCCATTTAAAAAAAAAAAATTTTAAATTTTTCCCAAACCCAAATTTTAAACCCTTTAACTTTATGATGATATACCCCTAAACATAAATACAGGGGATACACTTAACAGAAAATTTATATAAAATTTTATTTTTTTAAAAAACGGGTTTAAATTTAAAATTTTTTTTTGAACCCCCCCTTTCCCTTGACGTTCATATTTTTTAATTTGGGAGAAAAAAAAATTCCACTAAATTTTTTTTAAAAAAACAAAAAAACGTTAAAACCCCCCCCAAAACCACAAAATCCCCAATTGGTAAAGATTTTTCCCCCCACTTTTCAAAAATTTTTCCCATTTTTAGGGGAAAACCCAAATATCCCACCACCCCACAGGTAAAGTGGGGAAAAATAAAAACCCATTTGTGTAAAACCCTTAATTTTTTTTTTAAATTGGGAATTTTTAATCAAAAAAAGGAATTTTTTGGGGGGTGTTTTTTTTTGCTTTTTTTACCCCCAATTTGAAATTTTTTTTTTTTTTTTTTTTAAAGCTTTTTTTTCTACCACCCGGGAAAAAAAAAAAATAAAAATTTTAAAAACCCAAGTGGGGGACATTTTGAGGGCCCCGGGAGGGGTAAGTTTTATTAAAATTACTGTTTAATTAAAAAAAGAAAAGGGGATTTTTTTTTTCCCATCCTTTTTAAAAAAATGTTAACGTTTTTTTTCCTAATAAACCCTTTAGAAAACTAAATGGGGAAAATTTAATAAATGTTATTTAAAAAAATAAATTAAAAAATGGGTAAGAAAAAATTAAAATTTTTAAACGGGAAATTTTTTAAAAAGGGGGAAAAAAAAAGAAAGGCTTTCTGGGCCTTGGGGAGAAGAAAAAAGAAGAAAAAACATAAACCTTGGCCCGGTTTTGGGGGCCAAAATTACACCCTTGAAATAAAGTTTGGATTTCCCCTTTTCCCCTACTGGACCAAAAATTAAAAATATGAACTTTAAACCTTTCCCCAAAATACATTTTAAATTTTCCAGAATGACTTTTGGGACCAAATTTTCCTATCCCAAATTGAAAGAAAAACACTTTTTCCTTGAGAAAAAAAATTTTCAAAAACCTTATGGAAAGAAAAAAAATTTGACCCCCCCCCCTAACACACAAAATTTTTGGGGTTTAAATGATCCCCCCCACTTTTTCAAAAAAATTTAAAAAAAGTGTTTTTAAACCCCTTTCTTAAAAAAATTAAAAAAAAATTTTTTTAATTTTTTTTTAATAAATTAAATTTGGAAAAAAATTTTTTTTCGGCCCTTAATCGGGGAAAGTTTCCCCTAGGGGTCTTAATAATTTAAAAGGGAAATTTTAAAACCCCAAAGAATAAATAAAAACCCCAAAAAAAAATAAACAAAAAAGTTTTTAAAAAAAAGTTCCCCTATTGGATTTTTTAAAATTTTTTCTTTCCCCTTTAAAACCCCAAAGAAAGGGGGGGGGGGGGGTGGGGGGGGGGGGTTTTTAGGGAAAAAAAAATATTGAAAAATTTCAAAATTTATTTCTTTTTAAATTTAAAAAGGGGGAACCCTGTGAAAAAAAGATGGGATGTTTTTTTCAAAAACAAATCAAAAAGGGGTTTTGGGTTTTGGGGTAGCTAAAAGGTAGGCACGGGGCCCCCAAATTTTTAAAAAAAAAAAAAAAACAAAAAAAGGGGTGGGGTTAATTTAAAAAATTCTTCGGGGGTGGGGGGGGGGCCAAGGGGAACATTTTCCCCGGGAATTTGGGTTTTTTAAATTTTTAACAAAAATGCCCAAGAACTTCCCCCTGTTTTAAAAAAAGGTAAAAAAAAAGAAAAGGTAGTTTTTAAAGGAAAAGGGTTTTTAAAAAAGAAAAATTTAAAAAAAAAAAATTTTTTTTTTTAAATTTCCCCCCCTTTAAACCCCCTTTAAATCCCTTGAAGTCCCACCCCCAAAAAACATTTTTCCAATAAAGGCCCCACCCCAAAAGGGAACTTCATTAAAAGAAAAACACACAAAATTTGGGAAAAAAAAAAAAAACCACTTTTTCGGGGGGTTTTTGGAAAAACAAAAAAAAAGGAAATTGGAAAGGGCCCAACCGGGCCCTTTAAAAAAAACCCCAAAAAACCCCCCCAAAGAAAAAGGGGAGGGGGGGGGAAGAAGAAGTGGCACCCCCCCCCCTTGGAAACTGGCAGAAAAAAAAAAAAAACGGGTTCAGCCAAATAAAAATACTGTTTGATTTCCTCCGAACCTTTTAAATTTCCCCCCTGGTGAAAAATTTTGGCAAAAAACCTGCACCCCACGTGGATCCTGTTTTGGGAAAGATGAAAAAGCCCCTGGGCCAAAGTTTTAAATTCCCCTTTTTAAAAGCCCCCAAAACACACAACCCCGGGGAAAAAACCCTAAAAAAAAATTAAAACCAAACAGTTGAAAACAGGGAAAAAAAAGGGGAACCAAAAAAAAAATGAATGGAAAAAAAAATTAAATTTAAATTTTTTTAAAACCCCGGGAAAAAATTTAAAATTTCATTTTTTTTAAAAAAAGGGGAGAATATTTATAAAAAACATTTTAAAGAAAATTTGAAAATCTTTTGAAAATTCAAAAAGTAAATATCTTTTTTTATTTTTTATTTTTAGCTCATTATTTCAATCCCCCAAAATAAGAACCCCTGCCCCCCGTTTTTTTTTAAAACTTTTAATCTAAAAAAAGTAAGCGGGTTTGGGTCCCAGGATTTTCTGTACAATTTTGGGGATACAAAAAAAAAACTATTTTTAACAAAAACCCAATTTTTTTTAAAAACCCCAAAAAAATTTAAATTACAAAAAATTTTTGTGAAGGTGTCTTTTGGGGGGGTTTTCCCCCTAAATTTTATTTAAAAATATTAAAAAAGATTAAAAAAAACCATCAACCAACTTTTTTTTAAAAAAACAATTTTCCCCACTAACATAAAGATTTATTAGTTCCAAAACACAAAAAAAAAACACAAAAAAATCTCACAAATTTTCCCCCACCACGGGCTTTTTTTCTTTCCAGGTAAATTTAAGGGAGAGAGGGAGAGGGGGAGAAAAGGGGGAGAGACACTAAAAAATGATTTTTCCCCCTAGGGCTGGGGTTGGTGGGGTTGGGGGGGGGGGAAAAACCAAAATAGACAACACCCGGGGGTTTTAAAGAAAAACACTTTTTTTTTACCTGAGAAAAGGGGGTGTCACGAAGAAACTTGTTTAAAACCCCCCTACATAACGTATTCCCAAAATAAAAAAAAAAAAAAAAGCCCCCGCTTTTTTTAGTTGCCACAAAACAAAATTATCACTGTTTTTGGGACACCAGCCCCCCGCTTTTGGGAAATTAAAAGTCCCCCGGTTTTTCCTCCCAAACAGTGGGCCCCGGAAAAGGGAAAAAAAAAACCCTATAAAAAACCCCTTTTTAAACCTTAAAACTTTTTTTATATTTTTTGAACCTTTTGGCCCCTTTTTGTTTTCCGGACACAACAAAAAAAAAATTGTGTGACCCTTTAAAAAAATTTTGGGGTTCCCATTTTTTTAAAAAAAAATTTTTCTGATTTTTTCCCCAAAATTTTGGGTTCTAAAATATTTTCAAAAAATTTTGAAATATAGTTAGTATTTTTAATTTTTTAATGGGATGAATATTAAAAAAATTTTTTTTTTTACAGTTTTTTAACCCCAAAAATTGGGAAAAAATTTAGGGAAAAAAAAAACCCCTTTTTCCCTTTTTAAAACAAAAAAATATATATATATATTTATAATATATATATTATAAAAAATAAATTTTTATATATATTTTTAATTTGAATTTTAAATTCCTTTTTTTTGAATTACAAAATTCCCCATCGGTAGCATTTTTTCCCAATTCTTTCTTTGGGGGTTTCAAATTTTTCCCCCAGTCCCTCTCCACAATCATCTATCTTCCCACCCCTTTTTTTCCTTCCATTACCCCCTTAGTAAAAAAAATCCCATTTTTTAAATAGGGGAAACCCAAAAGGTTTTGGTTGGAACTTTTTCCCCATCTTTTACATAAAAATTCCCAAATTAAACGGTTTTTTTTAAAATTTTTGGGAAAAAATTTAAAACCTTTTTTTTCCAAGGGGAAAAAAAAAACAAAAATTTACAACTAAAAACAAACATGTTACAAAAAACTTCCGTTTTTTTAAAAATTTAAAAAAATTTAAATCTACTTTAAAAATTTTTAATCTAAAATTTTTTTTAAAAACCCTAGATCATAGTTTTTGGGGGAAACAAGGGAAAAATAAAAAATTTCTGCTAAAAAATAAAAAAAATTTTTTAAAACAGGGGTTTTAAATTTTTAAATAAAAAACCAAATTTTTGGGAAAACCTCCCCGGGGCCCACAAATTTTCAACAAAAAAAAAGGGTTTAAAAACCCCAATTTTAAATAAATATTCAAAACCCAACTAAAAATAAAGATTACATTAAATTAAATCATAAAATTAAAAAGAAATATAAAAATTATCTAAAAAAAAAAACAACTATTTTTTTAAAAAAATTAACTTTAAGCTTTGAATAAAAAATAAAATATATTTTGACTCAAAAAAGGGACTTAGACACTACCCCAATCAAAATTAAAAATTTTAAAAAAAACCCTTTTTTAACCTTTGAAAAGAAAAAACCAATTATTGGGGAATTTAAAAAAAAATCCCAATGATAAAAAAATTTCCCAAAAGGGATAAAAGGCCCCTTACCCCCTTTCAGGGGCAAATTGGGGGGTTTTCCCTGGGCCCTTCCCCCCCCCAAAAAAATTTAAAAATTTTTTAAAATTGGGATTTTGTAATAATAGAAAAAAACCCTTTTGCACAACTTTGTGGGCAACCCCCAAAAATATAAAAAATTTTCCCTGCTACACCCGGGAAAATTTTTTTAGTTTTATTGTATAAAATCATATTTTTTTTTTTTTTTGAATGGTTCTCACAAACCTTTAAAAAAACCAGGGGACTATTTTTAATTTTTTAAAAAAAAATTTTGTTTCTTTTTTTTTATTTTTTTTTTTAATAAATTGAGGAAAAATTTAAAAAAAATTTTTATTTCATATCTAATTTTTTTTCATCAGCCCCCCGGGTTTTTTTAAATTAAAAAAAAACCCCTCCTATTTTGCCCTTTCCTCTTTCATTTTTCAACCTCCCATCTTCCCCATTTTAAACCCCAAATTCCCCCAAAGGGATTTGAAGCAAAATTTTTCCCCTTTCCCCCAAACCCTTCTCCCCCCTAATTGCACTCTCCCCCCTAATTTTTCCCCGCTTCACCAATTTTAATCACTTTTTACCAAAAAGTGGGGAAAACCATTTTGTTTCTTTGCCCAAATTTCCCCCAATCCCCCCTAAAATAAAATTTTCCCAACCCCCTTTTTTCCCCTTCCCCTTTTTTACCCCACAAAAATCAAAATTCCCTCTTGGGAAATTTCCCAAAAAGGGTTTTCCCCTTTTTTTTCCCCCCTCCAATCCTTTTCCCAAAAAAATCCCTTTTTATTTTTTTTTTCCTAACAAAAAATTTTCTTTTTTTTAAAAGGGAAATTTTTGTTGGAAAAAAAAAATTTTTCCCGGGATTCCCCGGGATGAAAACAAGGGCACTTTTAAAAGAAAAAAGTGAGAAAATTTCTTTAAAACCCCGGGTTTTCCCCGGTTTTTTTTTTTTTTTAAAAAAAATTTTCCCCAAAGAACTAAAATTAACTTTTTTTTCCAGGGGGCCCCCCTGCCTTCCCCAAACCCTCGCTCTGCCAAAACTTTTTTTTTAAATTTTTTACAAGATTTTTGTATAAAAAAGTTTTGGTTCCCCCAAAATTTTTTCTCATTTTTAAACCTTTTTTTTTTTAAATGTTTTTCTTTTTTTGAAATAGTTTTTTTTTTACTGTTTTTTTTTTTCATACAGTTTTTCCAAATTGATCACCCCCCTGGGAAACTTAAAAAAACTTTAAAATAAAAAAAACCCAAAAAAAGTGTAAAAAAGAAATAAAATTGTTTTTTAAAAAGAATATAAAAAAAATTTTATATATTAAAAATATTAATTTTTTATTATATAAATATAAAATATTTAAAAAAAAACAAACCCCTTAAAAAGGAAAGGGAAAATTTTTTTTCAAGTTTTTTAAAATAATCCCGTGGGGGTACTTAAAATTTAATTTGGGAAAATAATTTCCCCCGGGGTTTTTGTAGACAAAACTTTTTTGACCCCGGGAATCTTTTTTTATTGGGGTTCCAAATTTTTAAACATCCCCGTGGGAAATTTCCCCAAAAGAAATAAAAATAAATTTTTTGTTCCCCCCACAAACTTAAACCCTTTTAAAAGAAAAATTTTTTTAAAAAATTAACAAAAAAAACTGTATTTTTTTTTTAAACAATTGAAAAAAAAACCAATTTTTTTTTTTAAATAAAAATTCAGGGAATACACATGCGGTGGCAAAAAAACCCCCCACTTTTATCAAAAGTAAAAAGTAACTCCTTTTCAAAGACCTTAAAAAAGTAAGGAAAAACCAATTCTTTTTATTAAAAACCCCCCCAATATTTTTTAAATTTAAAATTTTGTTTAAAAACGTGGGGCCCGTAAAATTTTTAATTAAAAGACAATGAGTTTTCCCCCCCCTTTTTTTTTTTTTTTGGTTTTTAGCCCGCTTTGGGAAAATTTCCCCAAAATTTGATTGCCAACCCGGGGCCCCCTTTTTTAAAAAAATGGCGGGAAAGGTTTTAACTAAGCTTTCCCCCCTCCCCCACCGTTTTAAAGGGGGCAAACCACATTTTTAATTTAATTTCAAATTTTTCTTTTTTAAAAAAAAATTTTCCGTGTAGGCCCCATACATCCATACCAACCCGGTTTCCTAGTGGGTCGCCCAGGCTTTTTTGGGAAAAAATTTGTTTTTTTACCAAAATTTTCCCCCAAAAGGAAAAAGGTAAGAAAAAAAACAAATCCCCTTTTTTTAATTTTTTGTCTTTTCCCCCAAAAGTTTAAAATTTTCAATAATTGTTTTTAAAATTTTTCCCCCTTTAAAACACTCCCCCAAGAAAAAATTTTTTTTAAAATACCTTAACAAATTTTTTAAAATTTAAAAATGGCCATTTTCCCCCTTTAATGAAAGAAGGAGGGCCCGCTAATCAATTAAAATTGAGATTTTTTAGGTTTAAAAATTTTTAAATAAAGGGAGTTTGGGTTTGGAAAAGGGGAAAAAGAGAGTAGGAGTGGGGAATTTAAAAAAAAAGTTAAATTTTTCTAAAATTTTTTTAAACCAAAATTCCCAAATTTCTTGGGTTTTTTTAAAAAATTTTAAAGGGGAAAAGGAAAAATTTTTTAAAAGAAAATTTTTTAGTGAAAAAATTTTTTTTTAAAAAAAATCGTTTAAAATTTTTTTCCCTTTTTCAAAAGCCTTTTCCCCTTTCCTTAAAAAAAAATATAAAAATTCCCCCAGAAAAAAGAAAAATAAGTAGTGGAAAAGGGTTTTTTTTAGGTATGGTTTTTTTTTTGTAAAGTAAAAGGGTTTTTTTAAAAGTTTTTTTTGTGCAATTTCTAAAACACAAAGAAAATCTAAATTTCTATGGCAAAAAACTAAAAATTAAAAACCTTTTTCCCTTTTTTTAAATAAGGGGAACCCTTTTTAAATTTTATGTAGTGTTTTTTTTATTTTTAAAACTATTTCTTTGGGGATTTAGAACCCGAAAAAATTTACCAAAAATTTTTTTTTTTAAAAAATAAAAAAATTTTTATAAAAAATAAAAAATATAAAATTTTTTAAAAAATTTTAGTTTTTATGTTCCCGGCAAACCCCCGGAAAATTAATTTTTTAAAAAGGCCCCCCAGAAATTTTCTATGGGAAAACCCCCGACCCCCTTAAATTTAATTTTTAAAAAATTTTTTTTAAATTTTTTTTTTAAGTTTTTTTTGAAAAATTTTTTTCCCCCCCTTTTTTTTTAAAGGGGGGGGAACTAAACAATTTTTTTAAATTAAAAAAAACCCCCAAAACATGTTGACCCCCTCCCTTTTAAAGGGGGAAAAAAAAAAAAAGAAATCCAAAAAATGCAAAAATAAAAGGTCCCCCCCCCCCACGTTTTATTTTTTTAAAAAATTTTAAAGAAAAATTTATAATAAAAAAAATCTTGTTTCCCCCTTGTTCCCCCCCGTTTTTTAAAAACGTAAAAATTTAAAAATCCAACCTTTAAAGCAAAAAATTTCCCCCAAAAAAAAAAATTTTTCCTTTTTTTTTTAATTTAAAATGGGGGTTTTTAAACTGTTTTTACCTTCGGCTTTTTTTGAAAATTTTGGGAAAGGGGCCCTGGGGGGTTAAAAAATTTTTTGAAAAAGCCAAAACAAGAAAATTATTTCCCCAGAAAAATTTTTTTTTGAGATAAATAATTCAAAATTTTTTTTGCGTTTAAAATCATGGACCGTTTAAATTGGCCCTTTTTTTTTTTTGTACACCCGAATTTTTTCCCTGTAGCCCCCCAAAAAAAATGAAAAACAAAGTGGGGTTTTAAAGGGCCCCGGAAACCCCTTTTGACCAAAAATTCCCCCAAACGGCCCCCCTTCCCGGGCCCAATTTCCCCCTTCCCTTGGGGGAAAACAAATTTTTTTAGATATTTTTTTCGACTTCAAAAACCCATGTGGGTGGGGGGCTCCAAACTTTGTTTTTAACCAAAAAAAGTTTAATTTTTCGCCTATTTTGGCTTTTTTAAAAAGGTTTTTTAATTTATTACATTTTTTAACCCTTTAAGAAAATTTTTTCCCTTTCCGAAAAAAATTGGCCTTAAAATTTTCCCTGCTCCCCCAAAAACCCGCTCTTCTCGTAAAATATATGGGGGGTCCTTTTTAAAAAAAGGAAAAGGGAAATTTAAAAATCCCAATTTATTTCTCCCCGTCCAAAATTTTCAAGAGCCCCCCCTGGGGTTTGGGGCCCATCCTTTTTTAAAAGAATGATTTTTCCAAATTTAAACCCCTTGGAAAAAAATTTTTTGCCACCCCTAAATCTAGTTTATTGGAAAATTTTTTTTCCGGTTTTGGAAAAATTTCCCCCAAAGGAAAAAAATTCCCGCAAATTCAGCGTTATTTATTTTCAACGTTTTTTCCAAAAACCTTTTCCCCTCATTAAAAAACATAATTCTTTTAAACTCAGAATTCTCCCCTGTTAAAAAAAATTTAAAAATTAAATAACACTATTTGCCCCGAAAAAAAAAACCCCTTTAAAAAGATGGGTTTTTTTTTATAGCAAAAAAATTTTTCCAAAACCCGCTGATGAAATGCAAGGTTTAGTTTGTAAAAGAAAAGTCCCCAAAAAAGTTTGATTTTTTTCAAAACCCGGTTTAAAATAAGGAAAAAAGGGAAATTCCAAAAACATTTTGAAATCATGTTTTTTCCAAATTAAAAAAAGGGGGAAGACAAATTACTGATTTTAATTATTATAAATTTTTTCAAATAAAAAACCGTTTTAAAAAAAAACGTTAGAGACCTTTAGTTTTGGGATTTTTTGGATTTCCAAATTTTTTTTTTCCCCTTTTTTAAAATGAGGGGGGGCACAAAGGATTAAGGGGGTTTTTTTTAAATTTTGGGAAAATTTTTTGTTTCCCCCCCCTTTTCCCCCCTTTTTGAAAAAAGGGGGGGGGCCCCCAAAAAATTTTTTTAAAAACCCTTTTTAAAAAAATTTAAAAAAAAATAAGTTATTAAAAAGGTAAAGGGGTTCCAAAAGGTTTTCACATAGGGTATCCCCCCGGGGTGTTTTTTTAATTTTTAAACCGGTGGGGCCAGGACAAAAAAAACTCAAATTGAAAAAAAATATAATATATTATTTATATAATTTTATATATATATTAAAATGTTTTTTTTACAGAAAAAAAATTTTTTTACTCCAAAAAAAGGGGGGTTAAATTGGTTTCTGTTTAAAAAAAAATTTTTTACCCTTTTTTAAAAAAATTAAAAAAAGGTTTTGAGGAAAAAACTCTAAAAGAAATTAAAAAATGTAATTTTAATTTGGTCAAAATTAGGGGTGGGCCCCTTTTGGGTTCACTATTTTTCTTTGTTTGGGGGGGGAGAGGAAAAATGTAAAGTACGTAAAGTTTTGGTTGGGGGGGAAGGGGAAAAACCCCTCCCTTTTTGCCCAAAAGTTTTTGGGGGAGAAAAGATATATGTATGTAAAAATGGCTGAGGGGGGTAAGCCCGTCAGTTTTTGCTATGTGAGGGGGGAAAAAAGATTTAAACTAGTGTGGCTGAAGGGGGGGGTAAAGGGCCCGGGCCCCAAAAATTTTTTATTGGGAAAAGAGGGAAATGTATTGGTTTCGTAAAATGGCCTTTGGTTTTGGGTAGCTGTCCCTTTTTTTTTTTGCCCATGTTTAGGGGGGGGAGGGAAAAAGTAAAGTACGAAAAATAGTGGTTTTTTGGGGGGAGGTTTTTAAAAACCCAATAAAATTTCCCATGTGAAAGGAAAAAGAGAAGCTTTTTAAAGTTTCGTTTGTTGGGGGCCCGTTTGGGTTAAGGCCCGTTTTGGGTTTTTTTTTCTTAAAAGTGAGGGGGGGAAGGGGGGGAAAAATTTAAAAGTTTCGTTTCGTAAAATGGGGGTTTTTTGGTTTGGAGTAAATACTCCCGAAAAAGCCCATTTTAAGGGAAAAGAAAAGAAAGTATGTACGTTTGTGGCTGGGGTTTGGGGAAACTCCAAATATTTATTGGCCAAACCTTTAACCCCAAAATTTAAAAATGAAGGTATGTTTAAAAAGGTAAAGGAAATTTGTTTTTCCCTTTTTTGGGGGTGGAAAAAAAAAAAGGGAAAAACTATGCCAGGAAGGGGTTAAAATAAATAAAAAATCAAACCTTTTTTTAAAAAAAAAATCTAAATAAAAAAGTGAAAATTTTAAAGTACCAAGTAAAAAAATTTTTTTAAGAGTTTAAATATTGGGGCTTTCCCCGTCCCCCAGAGTTTAAATCCAGGTTTTTTTTATTTAACAAATTTAACCCCCTGCTTTTTTCCCCCATTTTAATTTAAAAAACCCCGGGGAATCCCCCAGAAAAAAAAAACATAAAAAGGGGAAAAGGGCCCCTTTTTTGAATTTTTTTTTTAGTGGGGGCCTTTTTGGGAAAAAGCCCCAAATTTTTTTCCCCCCCCAACCCCCCCCCCTTTCCCCCCCCCCAAAACAATCCCCCAACTTTTCCCCATCAGGTTTTCCTTTATTAAAAAAAAAAACACTCCCCAAGGTTGGCGGCCCTTTTCACCTCGATTTCCAACTCCCAAAGGCCCCCCGTTGGTGTGCCCTTTCCCAAGGGGGTTGGGGAAAAAACTGGGGGGTAACCTTTAAAAAAAGGGCGTTTTAAATGATCACCCCGGGAATGGAAAAACCGTTTTTTGAAAATTTTTGAAATTTAATTTTAAAAATCCTTTTTATTTCATATTAAACGTTTCTGGAAAAAAACTGGTTTTTTTTTCCAAACCCTTTTAAAAAAATTTTCACCCCAAAATTATTTTGGGAAAAACGTTTTTTTGAAAACCCCAGAAATTTTTTTAAAAAGGGAAACAAATAAGCAAAACTTTTATTCCCAAAATTTGGGAAAAAATTAAAATTTTTTTAATTTTTTTTGTAAGAAAAATGTTTTTTTTGGGGTAAAAGAAATTTTCCCCCTTTTAAACAATTTTTTAAAAACCCCCTTTTTTTTCCCCCCTATTCCCTCCGGGGTTTTTCTGTTTTAGAAAAAATTTTGTTTTTTGGTTTTTCTGTACCAGAAAAAGAGGCAAATTGTAAGCCCCATTTCCCCCAAAAAGAAAAATTTTTAAAATTTTTTTGCTTTGAGTGGGGGGTTTTTTTAGTTTTTAAACCCTATTAAATTGTTTAAACCCTGGGAAAAAAAAATTTAAAATTCATTTTTAAAAATTTTTTAGAACAATTTTTAAAAAAAAAAGTTTGATAAAAACAAAGAATTTACCATTTTAATACTTCCCAAAATAAAAAAAAAAAACTAGCAAAGAAATTTTTAAGGGTTTCTATATATAAAAAACAAATTTTTTTGGGTTTTAAAATGGGGAAAAAATGGGGGAAATTTTTCAAATTTTTTAAAAAACCAAAATTCTAAATTTTGGTTGGGGAAAAATTTTTTTTAAAAACTTTTAAAAAAAAAAAATAAAAGTAAAAAAGTTTTTTCCCTATTTTTTAATGGAAAAGCCTATTTGAAAAAGGCCAAAAACAAAAAGAAGTTACTACAATGGAAAAATTTATAAAACAATTTTTTAGCCCCCTTTTATTTTAAAGAAAAAAAATGAAAAGTTTCCCCCCCACTGCTTTCCCCGGTTTTTTAAAGAAAATTTAAATTAAAAATTTAAAAAAAACCCAAAAAATATTTTTAAAGGCCCCAAAAGAATTTCCCAAAAAAAGGGCCCCCCCCCCAGGAACAAAAACCTTTCCCCCCCTAACCAAAAGGTTTTTTTTTTTTTGGCCCATATGAAAAAAAATCTCCCTTTTTTTTTTCCCCTCTGCCCCAAAATTCCCAAAAATTTTTTTGAAGTTTTTAAACCAAAATCATTAAAAAAGGAAATTTTCCCAAAAAATTTTTGTGGAAAATTTTTTGCCTTTAAGGGGCAAAACCCAAATTGCTTTTTTGGACATTTTTTTTTTACCGTAGTAATTTTTTTAAAAAATTTTTCCCCCGTTTTGGGGAAAATTTTTGTTTTTCCTGTTACATTTTAAAAGGGGGAAGAATCCCGCAAAAATTTACAGGGGTTTAAAATTTTAAAAATTTAGGGGAAAATGATGAAAAAAAAAGTTTCCAAAAAATTATTAAAGTAAAGAAGAACCAAAATGGGATTTTTTCATTTCTTTAATTTTTCCCTTGTCTGTTTTTTTTAAATTTTTTTTTGAACATTTTTTAATTTTTATTGTTTTAGTTTATTTAAATTCCATTTTACATCACTGTCCCCTTTTTTTCCCCCCCTTTGGGGGGAAAAAAAGATGAAAAACCCCTTTCCCGCTTTTCAAAAAAGGGAAAAAACAAACCCCTTTAAAATTAAAAGCAAGTTGGGAAAAAAAAGAAATGAAAAAATGTTTCCCCCCCCCTTTATTTTTTAATTTTTTTTAAAAAAAAAAAAGCGTTTTCCAAAAAATTTCCCCGAAAAAGATGCAAAAGGCCCCAGCCAAATTTAAAAAAAAAAAGTAAAAAAATTTTTTCTGGGAAAAAATCCCCTTGGGGAAATTTTCAGGTTTGGGTTTTTTCGGAACTTCAATTTAAAGAAACCTTTTTTTTTAAACCCTTCCCCAGGAATATTTTTAGGGAAAAAAATTTTCCCCCAAAAAATTTGGGCCCCCCCCCCTTTTCCCGAAAATGTCTGCCTTTAAAAATCGGCCGGGCCCAAAGGGGAAGTTTTTTTTTTTCCTTTCCCCCCACTGGCCTTAAAGTTTTGATGAAAATTTTTTAAAACCCCCACTTTTTGTTTTAAAAGTTCAATAAACCCCCCGCCAAAATTTTTTTGTTTCTTTTTTAAATTCCCTTTCTTAAATTTAAAATTTAAATTTTTTTAAAAAAAAAATTTAAAAATCCCCAAACCTAAAGGGAAAAAAATAAAAGGGGATTTTCATTGTTTTCCCCTTGGGGTTCAGAAGGTTTCTTTTTTTAAAATTTAAAAGAAATTTTGAAGGCCCCCTTTTATCTTCCCGGGAATTTTTTGGGAAACCCATGAACTAAATTTAATCCCCTTTTTGTTTTCTGAATGCTTTTAAAATACGCAAAAAACCCCCTTTTTTAACCAAATTTTTTTAGCTGGGAAGGGGAAAAATCCCAAAATTTAGACCGGGTTTTTTTTTAAAAATTTAAAAGGGGGGTTTCCCTTTCAGAAAGTTTTCCCAAATTACAAAAAAAAAGGGGCCCCCCCAAAGAAACCCGGAGGGGGCCCCCCCACAAACCTTTGGGAAAACCCCCCAAAACCCAAAAATTTGGAAGGGGGGCCCTTGGGGTTTTTTCCCTTTTTTTTCCCAAAAAGAAAAAAGGTTTTCCCCAAAAAAACCCGCGAATTTAAAGGGGAAAAATCGATCTGGGTCTCTTGCCCTTTAAATTTTTTAAAAAATAATTTTTGAGGGAAAAATAGTTTTTTTTAAAATTAAAAAGTTGAAAAAAATTTAAAAAGTTTGTTTTTACATTTGGAAAAAATTTAGGGGGTTTTTTTTTTGGAACCCAAAAAAAATATTTTTTATTTTTTTAAAATATTGGAAAAAAATGGGGTTAAAAGGGTTTTTGAAAAACCTTTTTAAGGGGGACAAATTTTTTAAAAAAAATTTAAAAATTTTTAAAATGGTTTTTTTTTTTAAACATTTTGAAAGGGGGGATTTTTTTTGTTTCCCAAAATTTTTTTCCCCTGGCCAAATTTAAATTAAAAAAATAACAAATTTAAAAAAACTTTTTAAAAAAATAGGGGGTTTAAAAATTTGGGGCTGGGGGAAAAAAATTTGGGTTTTTTACAAAAGGGTTTTGAGTTTTTCCTTTTATTTTAATTTTTTTTGAAAATGGAAAAAAAGGGAAAATTTTTTTTTTATTGAGAAAAAATTTTAAAAACAATGGAATTTTTTTTCCCTTGCAAGTTTTTATTGAGATATTTACATGGTTTCCTTTTTGGCCCCTTAAAAAAAAAAAAAATAAAAATTATTTTAAAAAAAAAAAAAGGGGAAAACCAAAAATTAAATTAAAAAAAAAAAATTGGTTTTAAGGGGGCCCTGCGTTTCCCCCCTCACCCACAAATTTCCCACAGCCAGTTTCCCCCCTTTGGTTTTTTGAGATAATGTTGTAACAAAAGTTTTTTATTCATTTTGTGGGGGTTTTGGAAAAATTTTTTTACCAACCAAAAATTTTTTTTTCCAATGAAAAATTTCCAAAAAACATAAAAGCCCCTTTTTTTTAGTTTTTTATTTTTTTTTTTTTAAAACAAATTAAAAAAAAATTTTTTTAAATTTAAGGCTATTTATTTTGGATAAATTTTTTTTTAAATTTTTTTCTTTTTTTTCTCGGCCCCGGGCCCCCCCTGGGGGGCTTGCCCCCCCCATAGGGCCCCCCCGGGGCCCCCCGGGGCCTTTTTTGGGAAAATATTTGGGCCCCCCGGGGGGGTTTTTTTTACTTTTTTTTCCCCAAAAACAAAAGGTTTTTTCCCCAACTTTTAGGGAATTTTTAAAACCCCGCTTGGGTTGAAATTTTTTCCCTCTATTTAAAAAACCCATTTTGGGTTAACAGCAGGGAGGGGAAAAAAAAACAACAGTAAATTTTTTAAATTTTTAAAAAAAAAAACTAAAAGTTTCCCCTTGTTTTAAAAATGTTAGCCCTTTGTTTCCCAAAATTTTTTTTCCCAAAAAGATTTTTCAGATTTTTTGTCCTGGAAGGGAAAAAACTGTAATGTTTTTTTTAAAAAATTTTAAAAAGTTTTAAAAAACCCCATTTTTAAAAAATTTGGGAAAAAAACTAGAAAAAAATGCCCTTTTTTTTAAATTTTTTTAAAATTTTGTGCTTTTCCCCCCCTTTTTAAAAAATGGTTTTAAAAAATTTTTTAATTTTGAATTTAATTGGGTGTAAATTCCCAGGGTTTTAAAAAAGGGCCAAATTTAAAAAATTTTTTGTTAAATTTCTCCCGTTAAAAAAATTAAAAAAAATGATTTTTCCCTTAAAATCTATAAACCCAAAATGAAAGATTTTTTCCCCTTTAAAGCTAAATGCGGGGGCCTTTGGGAAAATAGGGGTTAAAGAAAATATTAAAAATTTTAAAATTTAGCCCTTTTGAAAAAAAATTTTGGGGCATTTAATTTTTAAAAAGCCAAATTTTTTTTTTTTTTTTAAAAAAGGAAACCCTATTTTTAAAAGTTAAAAAAATTAAAAAATTTAAAAAAAAGCCCAAATTTTTAAATTTAAAAAAAACCCTTTATTTGAGGGAAAAAAAATTGGGTTTTCTAAAACAAATTTAAATTTTTTTTCTGTCCCCAGACCCAATTTCAAAAAACAGGGGGCTATGGGGAATTTTGCCCCTTGAGAAAAAAAAGGGCTTATTGGGGGGGAAAGTGGGGGGGTTGTCCCCTGGGAAACTGGACTGAATATGGGTCCCTTTAAATGGGATCCCAAAAGAAATTTTCCCCTGAAAAATGGGACAGAAAAAAAAAAAAAACCTTTACCGTCCCCTTTCTAAAAATTTATAGGTTTTTCATAAATAAAGTAAAGTAACCCCTTTAAATTTTAAGGGAAAAAGGAAAAAACCTTTAAAAAATATTAAAACATGTTGGGGGGTTTTTTGTCCCCAGGGCCAAAAAATTTTTTTTCCCCCAAAAAAATTTTCCCACTAAAGTAACACCTAAGACTCCCCTTTCCCCCTTTTTCTTTTCCCAAAAAACCAAATTGGTAACTATGAAACAAAATGGGGAAAAAACCCAAAAAAGTCCCCCTTTAAAAGGGTACCCCTAAATTGATATAAAATTAAAATTTGTTTAAAAAAAAATTTGGTTTCTACTTTTTTAAAATTTTTTTGGGTGCTTTTTTTTACCGAATTTAATTTTTTGTTTATTAAAACATTCCTTTTTTCCCGAATTTTCAAAACAGTGGGTTTCCAGTTTTTAAAAAATTGAAATTTTCCCCTCCCTTTTTAAAGGGGGAAAAAATTTCCCCCTTTAAAAAAAAATATTTTTCCCCCTTTTTTTTATTCAAAGGTTTTTTTAAAAAAAACGCATTTTTAAACAGAAAAAGCTCTTTTTCCCTACTAACCCCGTGGGTACGCAAAAAACCCCAAAAATTTGGGTAAAAACTGTTTCTTAACATATTGGATATTTAAAAAAAAATTAATAAAAGCAGGGTTATAATTTTTTTGGCCAAAAATTTTTAAAGGGTTTTGGGAATCCCAAAGAAACTTAAAATTTCTTTTTTTTAATTAAAAAGGGTTTTTCAAGGGATTTTAAAAATTTGCCCCGAAAAAAAAATCCCTTTTTTTAATTTTAAAAATTTTTTAAAGTTTCTTTTTTTCTAAGCAAAAAAATTTTTTTTAAAAAAATACTATTTTTAAATATTTTTTTTTTTAAAATGAGGGGAAAAAATTTTTTTTTTCCCAAAAGTTTTTTTTTAAGTCCCTTACAGCTCCCAAAATTTTTTTTCTGATGATTTAAAAAATTTTTTAAGGGTTTCCCCCCTCTGTCCCCGCCCAATTTTTCTTTTGAAAAGAGGGGGTTCCCTTTATTTTAATTTTCCCCCACGGGGTTAATACTTTTAACTTGTTTTTTGGGGAAAAATTTAAAAAACCCCCGTGGGGCTATTCCTTTTGAACCAAACCAAAAAGTTTTTTTAAAAACCCCAAAAGAAATCAATTTAAAAGGTTTATATTTTGGTTTTGGTTAGGGGTCCAATTTTTTAACAAAAATAAATTTTGGGTTTTTTTGGGAAAAATAAAATTGACCCCCCCTTTTTTTTCCCCCAAAATAAAATTAATTTTGGGGTTTTAAATAAAAAGAAAAAAAATTTAAAGGGGAAATAAACACAAAATACCCTTTTTTTAAATTTAAACAATCATTTCCCTCCCTAAAATTTTTAAAATTTTTTTAAATTTCAGCAAAATGTACAACCAAAAATTTTTTAAAAAAACAACTTAACATTTTTATTGAAAAAAAAAAGGTTTTTTTTTTTATTTTTTAAAAGTAAAAATTTTAACCCTTTTAAATACATTCTAAAAATTGCTTGCCAGTTTTTATTCAAGAAAAAAAACCAATTTTACCCCAAAAAAAAATTAAATGTTCCCCCTAGAAAAAAAAAAAAACAATTTTTTTTTTTTAAATATATAACTCCCCCCGGCAAATGCAAATTTAAGTTTTTTCCAAACCCCTTTGGGGGTTTTTTTTTTGGAGTTCATAAAACCCTTGGGCACTTTGGCCCCCCAAGAAAGGGAAAATTAAAAAAAAAATTTGTCTTTTTTAAAATTCCTTTCAATTTAAAAAAGGGTAAAAAAAACCCCAAACGCAGACGAATTTTTTTAAAAAAGCACTCCCAAAAAAAAACATCAAAAAAAAAAAAAAAGTTTTTACAAAAATTTTTTAAAAACAAATTTTTTTTTAAAATTTTTCTAACAAATTTAAACTTTGTAAAAAATTTTGACAAAAATTTTTATGGGCCAAAAAAACAATCCCCCCAAAAAAATTTTACCCGGGAATAGTTTTATGGGGGGCCTTGGGGATTTGGAAAAAAAAAAGGAAAAGAAATTTTTACGTGACCCCCACCCCCCCCTCACTTTTTCCCCTTTTAAATTCCCCCAAGGGGGGGAAAAGGGTTTCCTAAAATTTTTTCCCCCCAGGGAATTTCCCCGCCAAATTTTTTTTTAAACCCAAACTTTTTTTTTCCAACCTTGGGCCCCCAAAATGGGAAAAGCAATTTTGTTTTTTGTTTCCTGGGCCCAAAGGGGGTTATTTTCCCCCCCCAGGGGCAAATCAACCTTTATTGGTTTAGTGGGTTTTTTCCCCGGCCCTTTTTAAAAAAATTTTTTTGGTTTATGGGGAAACGGGTGTTTTTTCCCGACGTTGAATTTTTTAATTTTTTTTTAACCTTTAAGGGGATGGTGGGTTTTTTTTTTTTTGGGGGTCCCTACCCTTTTAAAATGGGGAAAGGGGTTTTTTCGTTTTACCCTTTACATCGGGGCCCCGGGCCCGGGTGACAAACCCCGAACACTGATGTAACATACGAAGGGGGAACCCAAGGGCCAGTTGGTTTTTTAACCCCCGAAACCCAGGGAAATTTTTTGATTTTTTCCCGGGCCCCAAACCCGGGAAAATTTTACTTAAACCCCGGGAACCCCCAAAAAAAAAATTAAAATTTTTTTTGTAAAAAAGTTTTTGTGTGGAAAAAAAAAAAAACCCTTTTTTACCCAAAAATCCCGGGAAAAAAGTAATCAAATTGGGGGGGGTTTTTGTTGTATCTTTTTTAAAGGGGACCAATTTTAAAGGGTTTAAAAAAAAGGGGAAAAATTCCCCTTATGTAGTAACCTCAATCAATCAAGGTTTGGGAATGAAGGGGAAGGAATTTTCCCCCCCCTTCCGGAAATTTTGTGTTTTAAGTAACAGTTGAAATTTTTTTTTGAACCCGGTTTTTTTTTCTGGTTTCCGGGGTGCCCCCAAAGGGTCGGTTTCTAGTTTTAAAAAACCCTAAAAATTAAATCCCCACACCCTTTTGGTTTAAAAGTTTTTTTGGGGAAAAGTAACCCCCGGCATAACTTTTTTTTCCAAACAAAATTTAGGAGAGGGAAAAAGGCCCCCAAAAAAAAGAAAATAACTACCCCCTTTTTCTTTGGGGAAAAATGGGGTTTTTTCGGGAATTTTCCCCAAGGCATAACAAAATTTTATTTTCCCCCTTATATTTTAAACTTCACTGTTTTTAAAAACCCAAAGTTTTTCTTCAGGGTGGTACCTTAAAAATCTACATTTTTTTCATTGAAAAAGAAAAAAACTGGGGGAGTTTATGGATGGGGGGGAAAAAAACCACTGTTTTTAAAAAGGGGGTTAGGTTGGGGGTTTTGGGTCAATTTTCCCCGTACATGTTGGGTGGGGGGCCCCAAAAATTTAATTTTCCCTTGGTTTTTGTGTATGGGTGGGGGGGGTGCTTTAATACCAAATGAAAATTTAGGTTGGGGGGTTTTTTTTTTTTTTTTTTTTTTTTTTTTTTTTTTTTTTTTTTTTTTTTTTTTTTTTTTTTTTTTTTTTTTTTTTTTTTTTTTTTTTTTTTTTTTTTTTTTATTTTTTTATTTTTTAGGTTTGGGAGGGGTGGCCCAAAGGGGGACACCCAAATGGTGGGGGCCCCCCCTTTTTTTTAAACTAAGGTTTTTTTATGTTTTCCGGGGGAAAAGGGCCCCAAATTCCCCCCTACCCCCCTTTTTTTATTTCCCCCTGTTTTGGAAACGTAAAATCCCCGGAAAAGAGGGCCCTTTTAAAAAAAAACCGAAACCCCCCGGGGGGGGTTTTTTCGGTTTTCTTATTCCCTGGGTTTTTTTTACGTTAGTTGGGGGAGAAACCCCCTGTGAAAAACAAAATGGCCCCCGGGGTTTTCCGGGGGGTTTTTATTTCTTATTGCCAGGGGGGTTTTTTTTACGTTGTCCCGGGGGGGGGGGGGCCCCCTGTTTTACACAAATGGGGGCCCCCCGGGTTTTTTTTCGGTGGGACCCCTATATGCCCAGGTTCGATACTTTGTCCCGGGGGGGAAGAGGCCCCATGGGACCCCAAAAATGGGCCCCCGTTTTTTTCGGTTTTAAACCCATGTGCCATGGTTTTTTGGGTACGTTTGTTGGAGGAAAGAGGCCAGGGACACCCAACCCACCCCCCTTTTTCCCCGGTTTTGGGGACTCTAAAAAGCCCCGGGTTTTTGGGGTTACGGTTTTGTATGGAGGAGAGGGCCCTGTGGGGAAAAAACTGGAAACCCCGGGGGTTTTTCCCCGGGGGTATTTTATATGCCCCGGTTTGGATTTTCGAAATTAAATGGGGGGAGGCCAAATTTTACACCCAATTTTGGAACCCGGGTTTTTTCCCGGGTTATCCTATTTTTGCCAGGTTTTGGAATTTCGTTAATTCCCCCCGGAGGAGAGGCCATTTTGGGGCCCCCAAAAAATTGACCCCTGTTTTTTTTTTTGGTTTTTAAAATTTTATGTGCCCCCGTTTTTTGGGTAAAGTTAGTAAAGGAGGGGTAAAGGCCCCCTTTGGGGCACCCAAATTTAAAACCCCCCTGTTTGTCCGGGGGACTCCATTGCCCCAAAGTTTATTTCGTAGTTGGGGAGGGGGCCAAAGTGACCCCAATTTCCCCCCCGGGGTTTTTCGGTTTTTTTTACCTTTTAAAAACCCCGGGGGGGAAAGTAGTTTGGAGGGGGAAACCCCTTAACCCAAAAAATTACCCCCCTTTTTTTTCGGTTGGGATTCCCATTTTGCCCCCGGGTTGGGGGAAAAGTATTTTGGAAAAGGGGAGGGCCCCCCTTTTGACAACAAAATGACCCCCGGGGTTTTGGTCCTTTTTAAATCTAAATTTCCAGGGTTTTGGGTACGTAAAATATGGAAAGGAGAGGCCAAATTTTTGGGCCCCAAATTTAAAAAAACCCCCGGGGGTTTTTCCCGGGGTTTTTTCCCATATGCCAGGGTTGGGTACGTAGTATGGAGGAGAAAGGCCCCCTTTAACCCCAAAATTGACCCCCCGGGTTGGGCGGGGGTATTCCCATTTGCCCCGGTTGGAATAGTTTTTCTGGGAGGGGGGCCATTTGAAAACAAAATGACCCCGGGGTTTTTTCCCGGGTGGTTTTCCCATAAAAGGCCCGGGGGGGATACGGAAAAATGGGGGAGAGGCCCCCCGGGGGAACAAAATGGGGCCCCCGGGGTTTTTTTCCCCGGAAAGTAAATTTAAAAATTTTCTCTGGCCCCTTTCCGTGGATTAGTCCCCCCAAAAAAACCCCTTTTTTTTTCCCCAAATTTTAAATGATTTTAAAAAAAAAAAAAAAAACTCCTGTGCTTTTTTTTGCCCCGGGGGAAAAAAAAAAAAAAAAATTTTTACAAATTTCCCCCATAAAAGCCTTTTATATTGAAACCCCCCCCCACCCCCCCCCCCGATAATTCAAAAGTGGGTTTGACCCCCCCAAACCGGGGGGGGGGGGGGGGGGGGGGGGGGGGGGCAGGTTTTTAAAAGTTTACGGGGAAATTTTTAACCCCCAACCACCCCTTCCCCCTCCCCGGGACCCGTGGTTTCTTAATGAAAACCCCAGCAGGGGGGGCAAAAAGTAAAAAATTTAAAGTGAAAAAAATTAAATTTTTGATTGTTTTTAAAATTTAAACCACTGGCCCCCCCCACACATTGTTCCTTTTACAAGAACCCACTTTTCCCCCCCATTTCAACGGGGCCATATTAAAAGATTTCCCTTTTTTCCCCCCCATACAAAGGGCCCCTATTTAAAATTGGGCCCACTTCAAACCCCCCCATTTCCCCGTAAAACCCTGGTAAATTTTCCCCCCTTTTTTCCCCCCCCCATTAAAAACGTGCCGTTTAATTTTTGGGCCCCCCAAACCCCCCCACCCCTTTCACGTAAAATTTGTAAAAATTTACCCACTTTTTTCCCCCTCCCCTACCCAAAGCCGTAAATTTTTGGAAACCCCCCCACCCTCCCCAAAAACGTCCCCCTTTTTAATTTTAAATTTACCCCCCCCCAAAACCCCTTTTTCCCTACCCCGTTTTTTTTTAAAGTTTTGGCCCACTCACACCAACAAAACACCGGGCCGTTGGTTTTTTGACCCCAACCCCCCCCACCCATAAAAAACCCTGGGCATAGTGTTTTCCACTTTCCCCCCCCAAAAATTTTTTCCCTATAATTTACCAAAACCCCCCCCAAACCCGTTCCCCCCTTGTAAATTTTTCCACTTGCCCACCCAAAAAACGTAACGGGGGTATTTTTGTTTTGGTTTGGTATGGGGTTTTTGGCAAATTTATACGTAAAAGTTTTCCCACAGTTAAAGGGATGTCCCCCAAAAAAAGGGATTCCGTAAGGGGGTTTGCCCCCCCCCGGCCCCCCCCAAAAAATCGGACAGTGGGTTTATTTTTCCCCCCCGCCCCAAACCCCCCAAAAGCAACCCTTAGTAAAATTTACCCACCCCCCCCGCCAAAATATTGGGGAAAAAAATTAGTAATTTAACCCCCAAACCCCCCCCACCCAATTAACCCCCGAAAAAAGTGGGTTTTTTTTACCCAAAATTTTTAAAAAATGTAAAGGGGCCCATGGGGGTTGGGGCCCCCCAAAATTTCCCGGGGGGCCCCTTTTTTGGGGGGGCCCGGGGGGGGTCCCAAAATTTCTAATGTTCCCCCCCTTTTTTGTGTTTGGGTTTGGGGTTGGGAATACTAATGTACGCGTTTGGGGGGGGGGGGGGTGGGGAAAAAATTTCCACTGTTCCCCCAAATTAAAGGGTTGGGGGGGGGGGGGTTTGGGTTTCCAAGGAAACCCCCTTTCGGGAAAAACCCCGTTTTTTTACATAACCTTTAAAAAATGTTGCAAAAGTTTTCGTAAAAAAATTTTTGGGCCAAAACCCCAAACCAAAACCAAACTCAAAATACCAGTTTTTCTTTTAAAGGGTGGGGGCAAATGGTCAATAACTACCCGGGAAAATGTTAAAAGGGTGGGAAAATGGGGGGCCCAAAACTTTCCCCCCACTTGTTTTGGGTGGTTTTAGTTTGAAACAATTTAAATACGTCACGTGGGATGGGTTTTGGGGGGGGTTGTGGGTTCCCCCTACTACGGGCCCTTTTTTATTGTTTGGTGGAGTTGGCCCCAATTTTTCTAGAAAAAAACGGGGGTTTGGATGGAAAGGGGGGTTTTTGGTTTGGGCGGGGGGGGTTTTCCCAAAGCCCCCTGTGCCCCGGGAAAGGGGTGGGGGTTTGGGGGCAAATACAATTTTTCGTTGTATGGGGGGGGGGCCCCGGGTTGGGGGGGGCAATTTTTAACCCGTGCGTATATGGGAATTTGTTTTTTAAAGAAATTACCCCTAGAATTTTTTAAAATTTTTTTCTTTTAAAAAAAAAAATAATAATTAAAATAATTAATTTTAAAACATTTTCAAACCCGAAAACCCGGCGTACAAATTGAAAAAAAAACTTGGGAAATTTTAAAATTTTTTTTCTAAAATAAAAAATTTTTTAAAATTAAAAGAGGAAAAACCTCCTACCTTTGCGAGGGGGAAAGGGGGTGAATTTTTGCTTAAATCCCCAAAAACATAGCCAAAGAAAACCTTTAATTGGTTTTTGGGAAAGGGGGAAACCCCCTTTTTCCTTGTTTTTTTCTAAAATGCCCCCTTTTAAAAAACAAACAGTTGCGAGAAAATTTACAAGGGGTTTTTAAAAGGAAAATTTTCCCCTTTTCCCCCTTATTACCCGGTTTACCCGAAAACTTAGCCACCCCCACCAAATTTTTCACCTCCTTTTTTTTTTCCGTTTTTTACAGGAAAAATTTTTTAAAATCACCCTTTTGGGGCTTTTTTTTTTTTCCACTATCCCCACCCAAAAAATTAAAAAAACCCAACAAAAAATTTTTTTTAAAAGGGGAAAAGTAAACAAAACCCCTTCCCGCATGTTTTTTTTTTTTTTTTTTGTTTTTAAAAGGGGGGAAATAATTTTTTTTCTATGTAACCTCAAGTTTTTTTGAATGTTTTTGGTTTTTTGTAAATTTAAAAAGAAAAAAAATTAAATTTTTAAAAAACCTACTTTTAAATTTTTTAAGGTGAGGTTAGGACTGGACAAGTTCCCCCCCTTTCCAACCTATCCATTCAAAAAATAAAAAAAACTAATCAAAAAAAAAAAATTAAATTAAAAAAACCCTTAATAAATTTAAAATTAAAAATTTCAGGGCCCCTTTTTTTAATTAAAATTTAAATATACAATAACCCATTAATTTTGGGTTATAGCAATTTTTTTCAGTTTTTTTGGGTTTTTATACCATCTGGGCCAAAAAACTTTTAAAAAAATTTTAAAAATTTAATTTAATTTTTTTAAAAAAATTTTTTAAAAAAAAATGACCCCTAAGTCTTTTTAAATTAAAAAATTTTTACAATTTTTTTTTGCTTTACTTTTTTTTTAAAAAACCAAAAAACTATTTTTAAAAAAAGGAAAAATTTCAGAATTAACCTTAAAAATTTTTTTCTTTTTTTTTTTGCCCAAAAAAGAAAAGTTAAAAAAAAAGGCCCCAAAATTTAAAATTGTTGGAAAATGTTCCCCTCCAGGTTGGGGTTTTTTTTTTTAGGTCGGGGGGGATGATAAAGGAAAAAGGGGCCCCCTGAAAAAGGAAAAAAAAAAATGGGGGGGAATTAGCGGTTTTAAAAAAAAAAACTGAAAAAAAAATTTTATTTTACTCTTTATGCCCAAGTGGAAAAAAATTTATTAATTACCCTTTTTTCGATAAGCGGGTTTTTTTTTAGATGTACTAAAAAAATTTTCCCCCCTTTCGGGTTTGAAAATTTTTGTTTTATTCTTACTGAAAAAAAGTTAATTTAAAACCCCTTTGAAAAAAAAATATCTAAATCATTTAAAAAAAAAAACAAAAATAAATTTTCCAATTTTAAAATTAAAACAATTTAAAAAAATTTAAAATTTTAAAAATAGTATTATCATTAAACTTTTTTCCCTTTTTTTGAAGGTTTTTTTCCCAAAAGCAAAAAATTAATTTTAAAAAAAGAACAAAAAAAAGCAAATTTTAATTTTTTAAATTGAAATATGTTTTTTGCAATTTTTGAAAAATTTTGTTTTTTTTTAATTTTGTTGCCCTTTGGGGAAACCTTTTAATTTGGAAATTTTTTTAAAATAGTAAAACCAAATTTTTTAAAAAAAAAAATTTTAAAAAAAGGTTTTAGGGGAAGGGTTTTTTTGGGATTTAAAACCCTTTAAAAAGGGTTTTTTTTTCCCCACTACTTTTTGAACGGGGCAATTTTTGATTAAGGGAAGAAAAAAATTAATCAAAATAAAATTTAAAACACAAAAATTAAACGTCCCAAAAAAACAAACCCGGGTTTTTCCCCCCAATTAATGAAACAGATAGATTGGGGGGGAAACAGGTTAAAAAATTTCAGTATTAAAAGTTTTTTTGAAAGAAAAACAAGTCTTTTTAAAGGCCCCCCAAAAACGTTTTTAAATTTTAAAACCCAAAATTTCAAATTTAACCCAAACTCAACTTTTTTCCCCAAACATAAACTAGTCAAAATGAAAAATTTAAACAAAAACCCCCCGGACACGACCGGGGCCCAAACCCCCCAAAAAACAATGGTTTTTTTTAAAATCGTTTTGGTCCCGCCCCTTTTTTTTTTTTATAAAACCCGTAAAATTTTGGGGGTTTAAAGGGGGGGGGGGGTTTGCCGGTTCCCCTTCAAAAACAGTGGGCCCCCGCTTTTTCCGGGGGGTTTAAAGGAAAAAAAAATGGGGGGTTTTTTTCCCGGTTTTTTTTTGCCCCCCTTTCTCCCCCAGTTTCCCCCCCATTTTTCCCCCGGGCCAAAAAAGGCCAAAAATTTTTTTTCACATTTTAAAAAAAACCCAAAAATGGTTTTTTTTAAAACCCTTTAAAACCCAAAAAATTTTCAAAATAGTTTAAGTTAGAAAATTTAAGCCAAATTAAACCCAAAAAAATAAACCCCAAAAAAGTTTTTAAAAAAATTTAAAAAGGAAAAAAAATAAAACCGATTAAATTTTTAAACCCTTTTAAATTTTTTTTAATCGTTTTTTAATTTCCCCAAAAAATTTTGGGGATTGGCCCCCCCGCCCCCCCAAAACCCCAATAAATGAAAATGGGAAAAACCCCTAAATGGGCCCCCAACCCCTTCCTTTCATGTTATCACACCCTTTACAAAAACCCCCTTCCCCCCCCACCATTCAATTGGGATAGGGAAATCTAAAAAGGGGGCCCCCCCCCCCCCCCCTCTACATGCAAAGGGGCACTTGGGCCCGGGGTTTTTTTTCCCCCCCCCCCTACCTACAAAAAACGGGGTTTTAAAAGGTTTTTTTCCCCTAAAATTTAAATTTTTATGTGAAAATTTAACAGGGGTTTTTCCCTTTTTAAAACCAAAATGCATCGGGCCCTTTTTCCGAAACCCCCCCCATTCCAAATCTAAAAATTTCAAAATGGGCCCCCTTGGGCAGGCGTTCCCCCCCCTACCATACCACGTTTTTAAAGGAAAAAATTTGTCCCCGGGCCCCCCCTCCCCCCCTTTTCCCTACAACCCCAGATTGTTTTTTTTTTACCAAATCTGGATGTTTCCCCCCTTTTAGAAATGGTTCCAAATTCCCCATAAACTAAAGGAATTAAAAAAACTCAAAGATAAAATTTTTAAAGGGAAACCCAAAAAACCCTTTTAAACTTAAAGTATAAAAAAAGAAAAAATTTTTGTAAAAAAAAATACACACACCAAACCCCTTTTTATCATGAACCCTTTTTTTTAGGGGTTTTCCCCCCCTTTTTTTCAAAAAAATTTAATTTTTTTTTAAAAAACCCCAAAATTTAAAAAAAATATTTGTTTTTTTTAAATTAAAAATTTTTGGCCTTTGGGGGATAAAAATTTTTGGAAAAAAATAAATAACGAAATAATTAAATTTTTTTTTTAGAAAATTTTAAAATCTTTCAATAACTAATTAAAAAAAAAATTTGGGAAAAAAATTTTTTTTTTAAAAAAACGTACTCCCCCTGAAAAATACTGGGAAAGGGGAAAAAACCCTCCCAAAGTAAAAAAAAAAACCCCCCCCCCAAAATTTACGCTATAAAAGTTACAATTTAAAGGCCCCAGTTTTTTTTTGGCATTTTTAAAACTTTTTTGCCCAAGGGTTTTTTAATGCAAAAAATTTTTAAAAATTTTAAAAAAACCCCGTTAGTTTTCCCCTGGTTTTCTTTTAACTTTTTTTCCCGATTTTGATTTTTTTGATTTTTCAAAAAACTCCCCCTTTTTCCCGCCCCGCAAACATGCCCCAAAAGAAAAACCTTTCCCAAAAAAATTTTAAATCGAATTTTTTTGGGCCATTTTTAAAATTATAATAAAAGGGAAAAATTAAAATTTTTGGTTTTTTTTTTCTTTTCTCTTTCCTTTTTTAAAAATAAGGAAAAATTTTTTTTTAAAGGTTTTTAAACCACGAAAAAATAAAAAAAAATTTTCACATCAAAAAAAATTTAAAATTAAATGGAAAAACTGCCAATAAAAAATATTTAAAAAATATAACCAAATTTCAGTCAAATTTTTTTAAAAATTGTAAACCCAAATTAAAATTTTTTTTCCCCAAAAAAAAATCATTTTTGAAAACTACCCAAAAAAAAAGTTAAACCCCTGGGCACTTATGCCGGAAAAAAACCTTTAACGTCATTCCCTTAAACCCTTTTTTAAAAAAAATTTGGGCACCCCCTACTTATATTAAAATTTTTCTTTTGTCCCAATTTAAAGGGTGGAAGGGCCCTTCCCCAAAACAAAATTTAAAAAAAAACGATGTTGAAACACAAAATTTCCCCCTTAAAAAAGGGCCCTTAAAATTATCCCAAAATCGCCCCAAGGGGTTTTTTTGGGTAAACCTTTCCCTATACTAAAAATATTTCATTCTTTAGTTTTTTACAAATTTTCCCCAAAAACCATCTTTGGAAAAATTTTCTTTTTTAGTGGCGAAAAAACCCTTTAAATGTTAAAAATTTTTGGGCAAAATTTTTCCCCCCATCCCAATCCGTCCCCAATTTAAGCTTTGGGAAAAATCCTTTTCTTATTTATTTTTTACATGCCCCCGTTTTTTAGGGGTTTTTAAAAATCATTTTTTTTTCCAAAAATTTTTAAAAGGGAAATTTTTTTTTAAGGGCTAAAAAAAAAATAGAAACCCCGTAAAAAAAATTAAATGGGTTTTTATATCTTTAATGACATGACACAGCTCAGGACAAGGCTGCAAGACACTTACCTATGAGTTCATACTTGTCCTATTTAATGATGGGAGTCATCTACAACTTGCAAGTAGCCTACATTTTCCATAACTGTATCTTAATTAATGATGCTACAAAGTCTCAGGATAAACAAGAATGTTGCCTATAAAGACACTTACCTATGCATTCATACTTGTCGTATTTAATGATGGGAGTCATCTAGAACCTGTAAGTATATTTTTGTTAACTCTATCTTAATGATGCAAAATAATCTCAGGATGATTGAGGCTGTAAGACACTTACCTTTGCATTCATACTTGTCGTATTTAATGATGGGAGTTATCTAGAACCTGTAAGTATATATTTTTTAATATTATCTTAATGATGCAACATACTCTTGGGTTGAATAAGGCTGTAAGACACTTACCTATGCACTCATACTTGTCGTATTTAATGATGGGAGTCATCTCGAATATGCAAGAGCAGTGACCGTCACGACACTCCGTCTGGCTGACGCTCATTTCACACTGTTCATTGAAGGAACAAGATTCATTGATGCCGACAGCTGAAACAAATACTCAATAATGATAAACGTAATGGTAACCAACAGTAATTAACTTAGTAATAAATATTACACAGACGAAAGGGTTTATTCTTGTTAAGTAACAGATACATACAAAAAGTGATACGTTGAGCAGAACACTAAATAAAATTACCAGATTGTAATACTAAAAACTAAGGCATTATACAATGTAATATGCAGCTATTGAAAATAATAAGCAAATAAAATATCACCTTGTAGATGCTTAATTTTAAATTGATTTAAAAGACATATTGTAGCTATATCAGCGGATTTCGTTATATCGTCGCGTTGGTTGTATGTTGTAACAGGTCCACCAAATTGATAGATAAATTAATTAAAATAAATAAATAATAAAATTATTGTATATAAGGAAAAGGATATATTTAATTTGAAGAAATAAAGAAGGTCAAAATTATGTTAGAGAATTGCCGTGAGAAAGACGCCAGTTGGGTAGACGGGGAGACAGAAATATGTCCCCTCAAACAAAACCCTTTGTTCGAAACAGGATGGGTGGGCTTGTTCCAAAAATTATCAAAACATATGGGAATGTCTGAGACATAACAGTCAACAAAGATAAAACGGAGTTGGCGTGGGACAAGACTCAGCTGGTCGGTTAGAACGTTCCATAGGCCACACCCCGGATCTGGCGCAGTACAACGACGCAAGAGTCAATCTTTTAAGGGAACCAATCAGAACGGGACATGTGATTCCAAATATGCCCGTAGAGCGCAGAATCGGTCGGGTCTGCTACCTCGTGGCAAAACCGGAAGGACCGATAGTCTTGAACCCAGAGGAGAATAATACCGGAAAAGAAAGTAAAAGTGGGGGACTTGAACTCAACGATTGAGAGATGTTCCTCGCCCCAGTTTGAAAACCAGACACCACCAGACAGGTCGTCCCACAGTAACACCATCGGCTCCAGGTTACATCTACGGGAGAAAGTGTTTAAAATATTTGTGCGTTTTCATATATTAAACAACAGTCATTAGTTAACAATTAATTATCAGATTATTTTAATATGCGTAGTTTTGAGTAAACGACGGGACGTAAAACGGACATGATCTTCAGCCAAGAACTCTGCCTCCTCAGATAAGCATACAATAAGTAGTTTATAAGGAATGATTAATGTTTTTTATCAGTTTGATTAAAGTTAAAAATTCATATTAAAAATTTTTGTTTTTTGTAAAGCAAGTTGAAACAGTTATAACACTTTATGTTATAACCAAATAATGATTTTATTCTTTGTGGAAAACATGTAATTAAAATAATTTTGTAAAGACTATACTGTCTTGATTTATTGTACTACATAGTTCCACCGATTTACCCGATATTAGACCCTGAGAAAGAAAAAAGAGATCTCATAAAAAGAATTTAAAGAAAATTTAATTTATTAAATAATTTAATTGAATAAATTAAGTAAAAGTAATTAATGTAACGACCTTTTAAAGGAGCAATGTTACAATGTTACTAGACCGATTAGGCATAAATACTACAAACCAAGTCTGGCTAAATACGAAGCAGCTTTTTAGCTTTATCAGTTTGTGTGAAAGCTCAAATAATCAATGTTCTAAATAATATGTACAATAAATCTGACTTGCACAATAATTAGCCGCTAGTTGACGGTCTTGATTTTTTAAAATAATCTTTTTATATACATAACAATTTATATTTACAATCTTTAAAATTGACTTTGGTATTTTTTCATATTTACATTGTACTCATTACATTCCAATACTTTCTGAGCTGTGTTTTTTTCACTATAATTTTGCTATGTATCCTAGCAGACAAATAAATTTCAAAAAATCTTATTCCACATATTTTTCTCTACATTAATTGATCTTTTGTCAATTTCAATATATTTTTTCTTTCTTTTCTCAGGCTGAAGACCAAATTCTGCTGACATTAGCTTGACCTTCTTAATTTTTCTAATGGTAAGGTAAACGTTTCGATATGGATTCATACAGCTCGAGTTATTTAGTTTTGAGTTCCACCTTCCCCCTTTTTGTCCTGTGTCTTTGTCCAAACGCAATCCACATACGTATGGGAATAGAAGGGGTTTCAATCCACTGGTCTGTGAAATAAAGTAGAAATTTTCTAATTTTTTATTCTTTGGATGGGTCTCCATGATTATATGGATAGCATATTTCACTTTTTCTAGGGAAGATACACAAGAGCTGCACGCCATCTACATACGTTTCTGATATCTTAATTTTATTTGTACCCTACGGTTATTCTCAAACTATGAACCTTCTTCCACAAATATTGATTAAAATTATATGTAGATCTTGTCACTTTAGTAAAAAACAACTACACGAAAGCTTCCTGAACAGCCGATTCAAAGTCAATTTTGTATTATAACATACCCTGCCATTATATAAGCAAGAGTCATGAGTGAGTATTAGCTCTTTGCGCTTCTCATTTCTAAGAAATGGTACCTGTCAACCCTCGTCAAGAGACTAGGTGGTAAGTAGCACGGGTGGGATATAGCTCGGTGGAAAATAGCACGGAATCGAAGGATCCAAGGTCCACTCCAGACGATCTGCACGGAAACGACCATGACATCCATCAATACCAGTATCAATTATCCGTTAAAACACACGCAGAGTGATTTTCCATCCCCCATTTTCGCTTTATCGAAGTACCAACTACTGGATTGAGCTGCATCGTTACGTTCTGTACAAAGACATTGCACGTGGCGCAGAAAGTGCACTACTATTGCTGTGTAAACATACATAAATGATCAGATTATAATGGAGTTTCAAAGTATATTGATTAATATGAGATCACAACAGAAAAGAATTTACAAGTAGCTATGTTAATGGAATGTTGAAGTTTACAGAATCGACTTTAAATTCCTTTGTGGATCCGTCTGGGCTATGGATGATAAAAGTGGTTTAGTGAACAATCAACCACCGTAGTATTTGTATCTTAATACATTTATGTTGTGATCAGTTTGTATTGTGTGACGTTCTCTTGCTTTAAACTTTGAATACAAATGATATATCGCATTATTATCATTGTAGCGGGTCACATAACTTTAGTCATACCATTGATTTTACATACACACGTATAGATTACTAATCGAATGCTATATTATGAAATGCGTTCGTATCGTACTTTAGAGCAGGGGAACAAAACTTTAGTAACGGCAAAATAAATATCTATGTCTACACAGCTCAACTAGGTCGCACGGATGGGAAACATTCAAAACCTACTCAACTTTCGTAACTCAGTACAGCAAGACATTAATGACAAAATAAATATCAATGTCTACACAGCTCGAGACTAGGTCGCATGGATGGGAAAAATTCACAACCTACTCAACTTTCGTACCTCAGTACAGGAAGACATTAATGCCAAAGGAAAGATCGATGTTTACACAGCTCGAGACTAGGTCGCACGGATGGGAAACATTCACAACCTACTCAACTTTCGTACCTCAGTACAGAAGACATTAATGACAAAGGAAAGATCGATGTCTACACAGCTCGAGACTAGGTCGCACGGATGGGAAACATTCACAGCCTACTCAACTTTCGTACCTCAGTACAAGAAGAATGAATGAATGAATGAATGTCTTTATTTAAAGGCGGAGTTAGGACTATGAAGTCCTCTCTTCCACTCAACCTTGTGGAAGAGAGAATAATCGTCAATCGTCAATAATAAGAAGACATTATTGACAAAGGAAAGATCGATGTCTACATAGCTCGAGACTAGGTTGCACGGATTATGCACATTTACAAACTACTCAACTTTCGTACATTAATACATGAAGTCATTGATGACAAAAAAGATCGATGTCTACACAACTAGACAATGTCGCACCAATAGAGCAAATTTTCAAACAACAAAACTTTCCTAACTTAGTACGAGAAGTCGTGTAGGGCGACAAATGAAAATATTGATGCCTATTCAACTCTACTAGTTTTTACTGAAGGAGCAGATTCACAAATTGCAAAAATTTCGTACCTCAGTAAAAGAAGTCGTTAATGACAAAATAAAGATCGATGTCTACTGTCATCGACTAGGTTACACTGATGGGGGACATTTAAAAACAACTCAACTTTCGTATCTTAGTACGGGAAGTTTTTAACAGCTACAAAGGAAAGATCGATAGTAGGTATTTTCTAATGAAATAAGGCTCACTTTTTTTCGGTTTTCCAATATGGCGGCGGGCACGTGACCAGACCCAAGATGGCGGCCAGAAGCAGTGGTACCAACCCCCCAAATTTCCCTCAAATTTCCCAAATGTTTCTCACATTTCCCGAATTTCCCTACAAATTCCCTCAAATTTCCCCCCAAATTTCCAAATTTTCCTCAAATTCCCTTGTTATACTATATAAAATACACTCTTGACCTAGCTATTGTATATAAAATACACTGTTATACTATATAAAATGAATTTTATTTGTCCAATATGGCGTCTTTTCCCTCCCGCGCCAACTCACACCCGGTACCCTGTGGGAAAATTCCCTCCCTAAAATTCCCTGCAAATTCCCTCGTCGAAAAGATGGCGGCCTACCTTTGTTATACTATATAAAATACACTCCGTTATACTATATAAAATGTAAAAAGATGGCGGCCTTTACTCTATAATAAATGGTGGCGCATGCGCGTGGGTAGGCTGTGGCAATATACACTATAACAAATGCAATATTTCATATTTACACTATAACAAATGCAATATTTCTTATATACACTATAACAAATGTAATACGTCATATACTCTATGTGGCTGACGCAATCGCAGCGCACCTAGCGGCATCAGCTGTGCTCAACCCGATCGCAGCGCACCTAGCGGCCACACAGGTGCGCGGGTGACGCATGCGCAGGGTCCAGATGATCAACGCTTTGCTCTGATTGGTTGCCTCCCTCCCCAGTTTACAAGTAATCTTTTTCACACGTACTGTTAGACTCCTTATTTAAATTAATTTTGAATTTAATTGTTCTGAATTTTTAATAAATACACTGTTAACATGCGCTCTTACCTTCGGACACTCATCCACGGCTTCCATTAACATACATCGTTACCTACCTATGCTCCCCATGTACTTATCTATCTAATCACAGTTCATCCTCAAGTCCCTACTTAACACTCTAGGCAACCCGCAATACACCTTTTAAATAATTATATATTTAAAAATGAAGGCGCTACCTGCAATACAGTTTTGAAATGCGGGACTTGTCTACTAAAAAATGAAGGCGCTACCTACAATACACGTGTTTAATTAATTGTTTATACAAAAATGAAGGGGCAATTCTTTTTATTTTATCTGTTTATAATTTGTAATACACTGTTAGCCTACCTATTTAAATTAATTTTTTATTTAATTTTTCTCAACATTTTAATAAATACACTGTTAACCTAGCTTTCTTATATAGCATACACTGTTAGCCTACCTAATTAAAATAATTTTGAATTTAATTGTTCTGAACTTTTAATAAATACTCTGTTAACTTGCACTCTTAACTTCGGGTACTCCCACTCATCTACGACTTCCTTTAACATACATCGTTACCTACCTATACTTTCGTTAAAAATATCTAATCACAGTTAATTTCAAACGGCTATCATTGGGTATCCTCAAGTCCCTACTTAACACTCAAGGCAACCCGCAATACACGGTTCATTTAAAAATTAAGGGGCAGCTATATTTAATACACTGTTAACTTTTTGGTCCTTTAACTACCATTGACTACTACCTTCAACTTAACTTCGTATGGATATCTTCGTATCAAACACACCCGGCATCCTCCAAACTTAATACGCTAGCTTAACTTAACTTCGTACGCTCTTACCCTAGAGCCCTCATGCCTAGCCATCTTCGGACTATCCAACCTAAATTACTTTAACTGTACTTACAAGGTCTACTGGTGGCCGGGCTTTATCACATCCGCTTCCGTTATTGGTCACAAGCTTCACATCTTAGTATAATATGTTTCCCTTCATTAACTATCATCATGTACTATAATAATTTCCTATTTTCGCCCACCTTTGCGTGCATGTACATGTTACCTAGGTTATATTACTTACTTTCAGTCACTTTCTTTATCAATTCTGTGGACTCAAATACCTCACTTGCAATCTACGTTCCTATCCAGAACCCATCAGTTCCCCTACATAACGAAACTAGCACAACCACCTTCACTTCCTCTACTCAAAAATTCCTTCCTTTGTACTATAGCGACACTCAAGGACTAATTCACTACCATTTCACAATCTGTATCTCACTGCCTCTGCTCGGTGCACTGGCAGTCCAATAGTTGTCGCGCACCACGGGCTGACCTTTGAGATCAGATTTATATTGTTTGCTATTTTAATCAGCACCGCATGGACACTCCACGTGTATATCAACCACATGTTAACCTTAGAGATCATGTTTTGTGATATCAGCCACTGGTTGACCTCTGAGGTCAGTTAAATATTATTTCCTTTACACGTTGAACAAATATTAATTTAATGAAGTTTTTGGTTTCAAATAATACAATAAACAAATAAACACGAAGTTTAACGTCTTTGAAAGTAGTTGTTTCTGTTACAAATCAGTAATCGCTTAATATCTTATGTGTAAACATGGATACTTTACCGATTGAGATTAAAATACAAATTAAACTTTGAAACAGAAAAACACTAATCAATTCTATACACTTCAAACATAAAAATTAATAACAACTAAAATTGCAACAATATACTGTTAGAACGTCTTTCAAGAATCAGTTCACTTGCTTCTCTCGCTGCAGCGGAACTTTGTTAAACTTTTCTAAAAAACCTTTAAAATTTATCGAAAATTACTTAAATAAAATTAATTTGTCTAAAATATTTACCACAGCAACACTTTGAAAATGTAATATTGGACAGTTTCTTTTTATATATGAAAATTTGTACATAACTTATCCGTTTGGTTAGATTTTACTTTGTGTACATTTAAAAATGTAAAAAAAACCGAGTCCTTTAGCAGTTTCAATGTACGTATATACAAAGTCTACAAGTAATACTTTGAGCAGTACCACAATGTTACATGATGTGGCTCACCACATCAATATTAACGCTTGTGTCACAAAGGCGAAATATCATATACAAGTTTAAAAAAACCCAATGTAAGCAAGTTGGTATACCATTGAACGGCTTCACCAAGTAAAGATCGACCGTAGTGCAATGTAGGAACCTCGTACTGGGCGAACCTTCTTCTTGATTACGGTAACTCCTACGCCAAGTAAGTAATGTTAAGTTAGTTTTGAGTAAACCCTTTTACCGTCAACCTTTAAAAACAATTTGTAAAGTCAATTCTGTTATAATATGGACACTTTTGTGAGATTTCACAACTACAATTTAATAGTGGCTATCTCCAGCTCTCTGTGATAGAAACCGTACCATCGAGGTGAGAACGGACCAAATTTAATAAAAAAATCATCCAACTGTTCTCCAAGGCAGCCGTAACAGGCACAAGTACTGAGGTAGTCCTACAGCTTGAGGCTGGGCTAAGCCCCGTAAGACCTTGAGTCGTAGTCCGGGCCCTCGTAAGTTACGTGTATGATTGAATGACTGGAGTATCCATAGGTGAGGAAGAGTGGCTTACAAAAGAAGAAAAAACACAAAAAAATAAACAAAAAAACCTACTGTAAAACAACAGAACCAAAAAATAAATAACAAAATAAATATAAAAACCCCTTTGTAAGTGTGTACAGGTATAAAGTAAAGTGATGCATTTACTTACAGAGGGACCCAAACAAGTATAAAAAAGTTCAACAATTTTAAAAAATCTAAATAAAACTGGGAGATAGCGTGTTGTTTGGCTGGCTACCACCGTATAGAGCGAGGTTGGGGCTCACTACACTAAAATACCCGTGGGGAATACCAGTCCTCCATCGGTCGCCTCCTCAGGTGGTGGATAGAGGGATGCTATCAAAAAAAGCACCGAGAATCCGTCGATTCTCAGGGCGAACCAAAACTGATTTAAATTTGAATACAATTACAAAAAGAGAGTAATAATAATTTATTGACACATTACATTATATTCAGTAAAATCAATTGATATTCTTGTTATTTTCAATTATCATACGTAATACATAGAACCTTTTTCAATAATTTGTGCTTTATATTTAAATTATTACGAGTAAACTTAGTTTTAAGAAAGTTTTATCTATTTGTTTTGTTGTAAATTCCATAATGTATACATGCTAACACAATACATCGATCTTACGTGTAATAATGAGAGATCTTTCTATCAAAATTATACCGTATTTTCTAATGTTTTTATAGTTTAGGTAGACTTTTAAACAATATGTATTAAATTTATAGCTTAATACCTTATCAAATTACATTCATACACATTGTGTGTACTATTAAAGTCACAAAGTAAAGTTAACAACCTACATTCCCATCAACACATTACCTCCAAGTAGATAGCTTACAACACTACACCCAATACAAGTTTTCATTAAGTCACACTGAAATAGTAAACTTTTAACAAGTTAAAGTATTCAGTTACCCTTTAGAAGAGTAACTCTACATACGTCCATTGACTATAAATGAAGTATATTAACCAATAATACTTTTAAAACTTATACATGTCAAGAGACATCCTAACTTTAGTCTACTGAATTATTGTATTTTTACCAACCTAAACTTACAAATAACAATTATTATATCCACAAACATTAAACATATGATAAATTAAGTGTAATAATCTCAAACACAAGGTGATTCCTCACACTTTATATACACCTTAGCATTATTCTCTAAACATTATTTACTGTATTTGAGACGTTAATCTTAGAGGTATGGGTCTTGAATGAGTGTAGATGAACGAGTTTAGTCTTTGTTACTAACTAAGGCTGCTGGACCCTTTGATATATCATCTATTAACAACACAATAGTCAGGGAAACTATGACATGGAACCCAAACCACGTAGTATTGATTTTATTTTAAACAAACTGACAGTTTAAAAAACTTTCTAAAAGAAGAGTAAATTCTGTCCAAAAGTAAGAAAAATCAAAGATACATACAAATTTCAGAAAAATAGTCATTTTACATAAAAATATAATTGTTAAAAAATGTCTCTGATCAAGTAAGAACTACCAACATAGTAGTCACCAATCCCCTTAAAATTTAGTTAAAATGTCCATAAATAGGGATATTAGTGTACAAAATATGTTATAATTACCTAAAAGCATTAAAATTCAGTGTCATAACTATGATAATTGTCCTAAACATTAAAAAAATCCTTTAAAATACTCTTATAGAACCTTTATAAACTTAGTTTGAGCTCAAAACAACGTACAAAACTGATGTAACATTTGTAAATTAATTGTTTAACCTACATAGCTATTTAGTTGACTTTGCATTTACTACTACATGACTCCAAACAGTTGGCAAAGAGTAAGTAGCCAATAGGAATACATTCTCTATAATGGCCACATTTTAAGTCTGGTTTTAACAAAACTTGGTACTAATGGTTCTTTGCGTATTAAACAAATAAACGAATAGTTAGTTGAAATGTGTCTATTGTAGAAACTTTGGTATTAACAGTAAGAAAGTTTGGTTTCTTTTGGCTGTAAAATACTCGATCAGAAAATGTATATACACCACTCCCAGATACCCAATCACATAGAGAACCTACTTACTGAACACACTGCACCCTTGATAGATCACCTACCTATCCATTACATAAAACCTTTGATTGTCTACCCAGCTATTCTATGAAATTAAGTGGCAGAGACGGCTTTATAGCCCTAACTTCGCCTTATAAAGTAACAATAAAGTAGTTTTCATTTAATTTCCATCCAACATACATACACAACCTACCTACCAAACACCATGACCCTACATATCCAGGAGTAAGACTCTTGATTGACCACCCATTTATACAACACACATTTATCTTTATAGACCACTAACCTTCACAAAACATAAGACTATTGACAGACTCTACCTCCTTATCATAAAAGACTTACCTCACACAAACTGTAAATACAAGATTTTTGACTCACCACCTACCTACTCAACACTGCACTCTTGATAGATCACCTTCCTATTCATCACATAAGGCTTTTGATTGTCCATCTACCTATCCATAAGTACATGTACAAACTACCTACCAAGCACTAATACCCTTCCTATCCAGTAGTAAGACTCTCCTACCCACTTACCCTACACACAGTCATCTTTATATACCACATACAATACCGACACATAAACTTATTGACAGACTACCTACTTAACATACAAGACTTACCACCTAATAGACAATCTACATAAGGCTTTAGTTGTCATTCCACCTATCCAACACACATGTACAAGACACCTACCAAGCTCCATATCCCTACCTATCCATTATTAAAACTCTTGATTTACCACCCACTTATCCAACACACAGCTATCTTTACAGACCAACTACCCTCCCAACACATAATATTATTGACAGACAACCTACTTTACATACAAGACTTACAACCTACCCAACGCACTTAGATTGCCTACTTACTAAAAACATTATTCCTTACTACCTCCTGCCTATCCAATACGTAATACTCATGATTGACCACCACTCACCTACTCAACAAACACAGTTCTCTTGATAGGCCACTCACCTCCCCAACACATAAGACATCTGACTGACCACCTACCTACTTAATATACTAGACTAACCACACTCTACATACAAGACTTTTGATTGACCACTCACCTACTAAACACACAGACGTTTGATTAAACACCCACATACTCAACACAGAGTCATGTTGATAGACCAACCCACCTTCCCTAAACATAAAACTTTTGATAGACGAACCACACACTCTACAGACATAACTTAAAATACCATCACACTACCAAAAAGGCAGTCTCTTTTACAGACCCCCATCTACTCAATACGTCAGACACTTGGTTAACTACTCGCCTACCCAACACATAGCCCTCTTGTTAGACCACTCTCCCCTCCCGAGACATAATACTTTTGACAGATCACTTACTTAACATACAAGACTGACCATACACTCTACATAGAAGACGTTTGATTATCCATTCACCTACTCAATACACACAAAACACTTGTTTGATCACACACCTATTTATCAAACAGAACCGTCGGCACTCACTCCACCTTCCCAATGCACAAGACTTTTGAAGGACCACCATCTACTTAATATACTGCTCTCTTGATAGACCAATCACCCTCCCATAAAAAGACTGATGTCTGACTATCCACTTAACATACAAGACTTAACACACATTCTACATCGACCATCTACCTACTCAACAGAAAAAAAAGTCCAACCACACACTCTACATATAAGACTCTTGGTTGGTCACCCACCTACTCAACATACAACACATCTGATACACCATCCACTTGAACATTACATAAAACCTGTGATATTCCACCCAATCACCAAACCCACATGACTCTTAACATTTCACACACCTTTTACATTTTATATACTTTAGACGGTCCACCTATTTAACACACAGTACTTACTGTATATAGACACCCTACCTTCCCAATACACAAGACTTTTGAAGGACCACCTACCAAACATACAAAAATCATGATAAACAAACCACACACTCTACAGACATAACTTAAAATACCATCACACTACCATAAAAACAGCCCTATTGATATACCCCCACCTACCCAATATACGTACCACACACCGTACATACAAGACTTATATTTAGCCACTCACATACTAAATACACAAGACTCTTGATTGACCATCCATTTACGTAAAACATGTGGACGTCCTACTATACGTACCAAACTAACATGAATCTTGATATTTCACACACCTAGCCTTTTTATATACTTTAGAAAGTCCACTTACTCATTACACAGTCCTGTTGATAGACGTAACGAGTAGGTGTCACAGTCCCAATTTTCTTAACACGTAAGACTTTTTACGACCACCTATCTAACATACATAACTCATAATAGACCTACAACAAACTCTGTAAACATGACTTAATAGAAAGACCTTTTACAAAATACACTGTCCCTTGATAAAACACCCACCTAATCAGCACAAAAGACTTGATAGAACATCTATCTAACAAGACTTTTGATTGACCATCCACCTACTAAATACACGACCCTTGATTGATCATTCACCTACTGAATACACAGTTCTCTTGATAGACCAATCGCCTTCCCCCCAAAAAAAAGACTTTTGTCAGACTATTTACTTAACATACAAGACTTACCACACATTCTACATCGACCACCCACCTACTCAACACACACAGTACTCTCGATAGATCACTTAACTACCCATTACATAAAGCCTTTGATTGACTCACAATCCTAACATTCATGAACAACCAACCTCCCAAACATACGACTTGACCACCCACAAAAAACAAGAATTTATGTATAACCACCTATTTAACAAGACCAACCACACACCATACAATCATGACTTAACAGTCCAATCACCTACCAAACACACACATCTCTTGATGGACCATATGCCTACACTACGTAACTAACCATTACATAAAACCTTAGATTGACATCCAACATTCATGGATGACCTACCTACCAAACATACGACTTGATTGACCGCCCACCTACCCATCACACATTTCTCTTGATTGTCCAATCACCCTCCCATAAAAAGACTTTTGTCAGACTATTTACTTAACATACAAGACTTACCACACATTCTACATCGACCATCTACCTACTCAACACACAAAAGACCAACCACACACTCTACATATAAGACTCTTGGTTGGTCGCCCACCTACTCAACATACAACACCTCTGATACACCATTACCTTGAATATTACATAAAACCTGTGATATTCCACCCAATCACCAAACACACATGACTCTTAATAGACCAATCCACCTACCTTAGCACACACGATTCCTTAGGACACACCCTACACCCACCACTCATCCTACAGACAAAACTCCTAGAGAACTACCCACCCACCATAAAAACACTATTGCTTCATATAATCATGTTTTAAAATAACATTATTACACTGTAAGATAGGTTTAATATAGCTAAAGACCTAAAATGTTTTCTAAAATTCTGTTTCCTCTAGATATATGAGAGCAGTTGGTGGAAAACATCCAAACTAAACATAGATAATAAGAATCAGCTAGTAGTTTAATAGAAATTCTGCTATACAACTAAAAAAATACGATAAAAAGTTAGGTTTAAAAAAAACGAACACAGAAAAAGTTAGGTTTAAAAAAAATGAACACAGAAAAAGTTAGGTTTAAAAACAATGAACACAGAAAAAGTTAGGTTTAAAAAAAATGAACACAGAAAAAGTTGTGAGATGAGGTACATCCTAGCCGATACTATTTTTAATATTTTTGTCGGTCTCCTTGTGGACCATGATCCATTGAAAGTGAACAGTCACCAACTAAATCTAAATCTAAAAACAATTTCTTAATCCTAAACTTTTTGTTGCAGCAGGTAAGGTATTGTGTGAATTGGGTGTATTTGCTTTCCCAATTTGAGCTAATAAAAGGATGTTCAACCGTTTAGAATAAGACCTTAATTGTAACTTATTAACATTTAACCAGCGTCATTTTGTACAGAGAGAACCTTTTGAGTTCGGATTTGTGGATTTATGTTCTACTACAAAAAAAATTAATTTGATGTACTACTCGAACTATGCTCACGTTTAAGGTTTTCTTCTGACTCCTTGCGGGCCATCCCCATGATTCGACGGAAAAATGGCAGTTACTTGAAAAAGTAGATCAATAGGTGTAGTAATGATGTAACAGATTAAACAATGTCAAGTTTTATTGTTTAATCTGTAATCGTTCAAAAATTATTAATCTGTTCTGGGACTTTTCTTCCACACTGTATTTAATCTAACGTTCTTCGTATAGTCAAATAAGTGTTTGGTGAATTTATGGTTTAAGAATTATGTATAATTTATTTAAGAAACTTGTAAGGCCTGCTGTTATTTTAATTTTCTATTGTTAATATAATATATATCTTTCATATTTCTAGTTTAAGGTGTATTTGTTTATTACTGCTATCTTTTTTATCATGTTACCTTTGCATTATGAACTGCATTATTCTTTTTACTTTCTCCAATATGCGTTTCTCCTATGTGATCGTCAAACAATTTTTTTTTTAAAGTTGGTCTAAAAATACAATTTAGTCCAATTGGATCCCCTGAACCCAAAAAAAGTGTTTTTTCGAGAAAAAATTTGGATGTATTTGTATTTAGCCAATATCTCCAGACTATTTTTCACTTTTTTGAAAATTTAGTTTTTCTATAATTTTTATGGCAAATAATACAAAAATGGAACTTTCTCAAAAGCTGCTCTGACGATTTTGATTAAATTTTCAGGAAAAATGTGAATTAAAATAAAAATATTTTAGTTAAAACTGCATGTCTTCATCTTGACTAGTGTTTGAATTATGAAAAAAAAACATATTTGGAAATCAAACTGGTAATTTTCAATGTTTCGATTTTTTAGTGTTTAATATGGGGAAAGTTTGTGCAAATTTGTGGAACCATTTATTTATCATCTTTTAGTGTTACGTAAAGTATTTATGAACTGGCTACTGCCGTTGATAAATAAATAAATGTCTAAATAACTACTGGAGAGGAAACATTGACTCACTCACCTTTACCGCACTTGTCAATGTGGTTGGAGGCGTCGAGATGTGGCAAGCACTGACAGGACTTGAGGGAAGGGTCGCAGATAGAATCTCTGAAGCCGCACTGCCTTGTCTCTTCGCAGCGGTCGCCGATTTTCTTGTTTCCACGACCTTCCATTGACTCTGCAACACCGTGGACAACAATAAAAATAAACAAACAGTATTTTTAAAAGAGTATTATAAAAAATATACCTGATACAATACCATCTGTCCCTAATATGTTTCAACGTTGAAAATACTTAGGAACTTTCTTCGTGGATAAATTGGTTTTTGTCTTCCTCAATTAAGGTCGACGCAGATATTGTGTATACCCGATTTTAAAGGTTGATTACCAATAAACTAAGATGCAGAAAATTCTAATTGTCCAATTTGTTTTCCTCATTTAATTTTACGTTATGACATATTAATTTTTTAATTTTATTATAAGTTTCAATATTGTTTATCCTAGTTGGATTTTACTGGAATTTGATCTAGTTTTCTCTGTGCATCAACTTTACACTTTTATTACCCAAAACCCGTTAATGTAGCGCATTTATATTTTAATACGTAGTTGACAGGATTTAATTTAAATCAATTTAAAATCACTGCATTTACGTACGCACATGAAAGTAATTAATTTCATTTAACTTGGCCGTACGCAGCCAAGAAATTAATTTTACGACCTCTAGAAAACAAGAAATTTCAGGAAATTGTTTTCAAGTTAAAACTCCAAATATATCAAACTTATAAGAAACTTTCATATCAACCACGTATTAAAAACAATAAACGCGATGCATAAACAGGTTTTAGAGTAATAAAAGTGCGAAGTTGATGACAATAAAAACTAGTTAACATTCCGTTACTTTTTCCAACTTTGATTAAAATTATTAAAACGTATAGTAAAATTAAAAAATGAATATGCCATAACGTAAAATTAAACGGAGAAACAATCGTGTGATTTGGATTTGTCATAGGCCTCTTAGTTTCTCAATAAACAACCACATAATGTCTGCGCTGACTTGTTGTTTATTTTTCTTTTGGGCAGTATAAATTATAATAATAATTAGTATTACTAATAGTAGTAAAATTATTACTAATAATTATTACTAAAGTAATAAAAAAATTATTACTTTAGTAATAAAATTTTATCCCAGTTAGCCTTACACAGGAAATGTTTATTGTTTGCGGAATCTTAACACTATAAATAGTTGTGTGCAAACTAAAATTATGATGTTGTAATAAATTAATTAAATAATAATGATTTATGTTTATTGAATAACCATAAATATAGGCCTATGTGTTGTTTTTGTACTTAAAAAACAAAATTTTCGTTATTTCCTAAAATTACTGAATTTATAGTTTCCGTCTGGCATTTCCGTATTCAAATTTATTAATTGAAAAATGGACTATTCGTTGTTGAGCAATATTGTTGCAGTTTTAAAACCACTCTCTTGTATGACAGTTATTATTTTATCTTTTGTTGTTACTTTATTTAACTTTGTTATCCGTTATTGTTTTTAAAATAACTTTTAAATAGAAAATTACGCTTTTGTAACTAAAGCAAAATGAAGTGTCACTCAAAACAAGTTTAATTCAATTAATGTAGGAATAAAAAGGAAATATATTTTATTATACAAACCCGGTTTACTATTCCCAAACTAGAGCAAATTCAAGGAAGTGTCACTTCTTTGTTTGTTATCATGTATTTATTTTATTAGATTTAATTCAATTACTTACTTGTAAACTTAAAATATATATATATTTTAATTAAAATATATATAATATATATACTTTAGTAGGCAAAGGAAGTTAAACTGAAATTTGCCCCACACAAGACGGTTGCAGTGCAGTTTAAAGGCAAATTAAGAGGAAGAGATCCAATTATTGAATTAAATGGTGTCAGGATTCCATTCAAAACCAGCCCAGAACATTTGAGAGTGATCCTGGATAGATCGCTCTTGTTTATCGAACTTGTCAAATATGCTTCAGCCAAAGCCAAAAATACAATGGCGAAAGTCACGAGGGTTGCTAAACTGAAGTATGGAGTAAAGATCAAACCCATAATGAAACTATACAATACATTATTCATACCAATCTTGGCCTACTCGGAAGAAATTTGGCACTACAGACTCTCGCACACCTTCATCATAAGAGCGATAAGATCTGCTCAGGCAAGCACAGTCAGGGCAATATTTGGATCTTACCAAACCACTTCCAATGATGCGATATTCCTCATATCAGTATGCCCTCATCTTGACCTCTTAATAATGGAAAGAATTACTTCCAAAGCAAGAAAAAGGAGTGACAATCTGCTAACTACGGAGCAAATAATAACAGAGACAAACGCCAGATGGCATAATGAGTGGTCGCTGTCAACTAAAGGCAGGCATATATACGGAATTTTTCCTGAGGTTAGAAGACTAGAAGACCTCCCTTATCTCCCTGATAGACATTTACTACAGCTAATAACGAGTCACGGAGCAACTAGACAATATCTCTCAAGATGGAACCTTGTACCATCTCTCAATTATGACTGGTGCATTGACACTGAAGAGGATGTTGAACACGCAGTTCTCACATGCCCAAAATGGCAGATGAATCCAAACAGACTCCAGTGGTGCAGAAGGTAAGAGACGCTCACTTCAGGTGGCCTCCATCCATAAATGAAATTCTATCAACACAAGAGATCATAAAAGCACTTCAGACCTAATAAGAGAAATAACTGTTGAAAATTCCAACTTGACCTAGCACTTTTAACACACCTAAAACGAAGGGCGCAGCTAGATAGTAGCCCGCCGGTTCCGGGATCTTTCCCAACATAGGGACGGAAACGCCAAAGGCGGCCAAGAAGCAGGATGCGTCTGGATCAGTCAGTCAACAAATGACTGTATTGATGGAAACCCATCAATTTGTAAATATACCGGTTAGATTATGACATAATAAACAATAAGAAAAACAATAGCTCTAGCCTCCCAACCAAAACCAAAAGGAATAAATTTCAAATAAAAAGAGATAAGATTAAGAAGACACATATGAAATAATAGATACAGAAGGAACCGAAAGGGAAGCACCCTGGTATGTCGATAGATTGGTATCTCACTCTCATTACTTTCGTTGCTACCTACTTAAAATGTGTTAATTTATTTTGTTTTAGTTAAACAGCTAAAGGTTAGATAAATAAAATAGCTGTAGTAGATTACCATTTAAACCTTTAAGTCCAGCAGAGCGGAACCCTAAAATCGAATGTCAATAAAACTATATTCACAGTATTACCTTCTTAATATTATAAGATGTAAACATTTGGAAATCATTATTTAAATTTGAACAGCTGTTACTTTTCGATTCATTTAAATCTCTCTTCATGTTATTCTTAGGGCCAGAAAACGTACTTTGAGAGCTTCCCATACCCTTCAGGGTAAAAATATTGAAAATGTAAGACCTTATTACACAACTACGAACAGAGGCAACATTTTTGACAGTTAAACCTTTTAAATTGGTCAATAAATAAGGGAGGAGTTACGTTGACAAAAACGGCTTCACGCAGTATTAAATAAGGATTATAAATGGAAACATCATTATGTAGTAACCTCAATCAATCAATGTTGCAATGAGTGAGAGATTTCCCCCGTTCCGATCTGTGTACAAGTAACAGTGAGTTAGTGACGGTTGTCTGGTGCCGGATGTCCGAGGATCACTCGCTAGTTGGAAAACTCGTAAAAATTACTCGACTTTCGGTAATAGTTTAGGAGAATGTACCCTGGCATAACTTTGTTTCCATCAGATGAGGAGAGACAGGCAAATAACAAAGAAAATAAGCTAGCCACTATTTGGTAACTGGCTTATTGAATGTCGAAGGCAAACTATACTTCATTCCTCTTATATTTAAACTTCACTGTTAAAAACCAAGAGGTTCTTCATATGGTACATAACAATCTACATTTGTCATGACAGTAACACTGTGAGTGTATGGATGGGTGAATACCACTGTAAAGGTGTATAGGTGGGCGGTTGGGTCAATATCACAGTACATGTTGGGTGGGCTGCTAAGTCAATATCACTGTTCGTGTATGGGTGGGCGGGTGCATTAATACCCTTGAACAAGTTATGTGGGCGGGTCGATCAGTACCACTATACGTGTGTAGGTGGGCAGATGTGTTAACACTACAGTACATGTTGCACGGGCGGTATTTCATGCTTATATTCCACGTCAGTTTTATTTATATACCAGGTTGGATACGTAGTCTGGAGGAGAGGCCATGTGACACAACTGACCCCGGGTTGTCGTTGTATTCTATATGCCAGGTTTGATAAGTAGTCTAGAGGAGAGGACATCTGACACAATTGACTCAGGATTATCGGTGTACTCTATATGCCTGGTTGGATACGTAGTCTGGTGGAGAGGTCATGTGACACAACTGACCCCGTGTTGTCGGTGTACTCTATATGCCAGGTTGGATACGTAGTCTGGTGGAGAGGCCAAATAACACAACTGACCCCGGGTTGTAGGTGTACTCTATATGCCAGGTTGGATACGTAGTCTGGAGGAGAGGCCATGTGTCACAACCGACACCGGGTTTTCGGTGTACTCTATATGCCTGGTTGGATACGTAGTCTGGAGGAGAGGCCATGTATCACAACCGACCCCGGGTTTTCGGTGTACTCTATTAGCCAGGTTGTATACGTAGTCTGGAGGAGAGGCCATGTGACACAACTGGCCCCGGGTTGTCGGTGTACTCTATATGCCATGTTCGATACGTAGTCTGGAGGAGAGGCCATGTGACACAACTGACCCCGGGTTGTCGGTGTACTCTATATGCCAGGTTCGATACGTAGTCTGGAGGAGAGGCCATGTGACACAACTGACCCTGGGTTGTCGGTGTACTCTATATGCCAGGTTGGATACGTAGTATGGAGGAGAGGCCATGTGACACAACTGAGCCCGGGTTGTCGATGTACTTTAAACTTTTACTCTGGCCTTCCTGTGGATTAGTCCTTATAGAACCCTTGGTCTCAAATTAAGTGATTGGAAAAAACTACTCTGTGCTATCTTTGCCAGGAAAAACATTTTGTACAATACCCTATATGCCTCTATACTGACCCCTTCCACCCGCCCTCGATAATTCAAGAGTGATCGACTCACCGGGGGAGGGGGGGCAGTAAAGTACGGAATTATTAACCCACCCACCCTGCCACTCACGTACAGTGGTACTTACTGACCAGCAGGAGGGGGCAGTAAAGTACGGAGTTATTGATTGTATTGATCCACTGGCCCAACCACACATGTGCCGTAGTATTGACCCACTTACCCACCCATACACGTGCCATATTATAGATCCACTTGTCCACCCATACACGTGCCGTATTATTGACCCACTCGCCCACCCATACACGTACCGTGGTATTGACCCACTTTCCCACCCATACACGTGCCGTAGTATTGACACACTCGCCCACCCATACACGTACAATAGTATTGACCCACTTGCCCATCCATACACATGCCGTAGTATTGACCCACCCACCCTCCCATACACTTCCCTTAGTATTGACCCTCCCCCCCAACCATACACGTGACGTAGTATTGATCCACTAGCCCACCCATACATGTGCCGTAGTTTTGACCCACTTTCCCACCCATACATGTTCCGTAGTATTGATCCACTTGCCCACCCATACACGTAACGTGGTATTGAGTTTGGTTTGGTATGGGTTTGGCAGTATTATACGTAACGTTGCTACAGTTGAGTATGTCAAAACAGGGATTCCGTAGGGGTTCTGACCCACCCGCCCACCCATACTCGGACAGTGGTATTTTCCCACCCACCCACCCATACGCGAACATTAGTATTGACCCACCCGCCCGCTCATACGTGAACATTAGTATTGACCCACCCACCCACCCATACGCGAACAGTGGTATTGACATAACTGTACGTGTATGGGCGGGTGATTGGGTCAATACCACTTTGCGCGTATGGGTGGGCGGGTGGGTCAATACTAATGTTCGCGTATTTGTGGGCGGGTGGGTCAATACTAATGTTCGCGTATGGGTGGGCGGGTGGGAAAATACCACTGTCCGAGTATGGGTGGGCGGGTGGGTCAGAACCCCTACGGAATCCCTGTTTTGACATACTAAACTGTAGCAACGTTACGTATAATACTGCCAAACCCATACCAAACCAAACTCAATATCACGTTACGTGTATGGGTGGGCAAATGGATCAATACTACGGCACATGTATGGGTGGGAAAGTGGGTCAATACTACGGCACATGTATGGGTGGGCTAGTGGATCAACACTACGTCACGTGTATGGGTAAGCGGGTGGGTCAATACTACGGCACGTGTATGTATGGGTGGGAGGGTTGGTCAATACCACTTTACGTGTATGAGCGGGCGGTTGGGTCAATACCACTGTGCGTATATGGGATGTTTTACAGAACTTACACAGACATTGAAATTTAATTTCTTTAAAAATTAATAATAATAACTAATAATAAATAAACATTCAAACAGAAGCAGAGCAGTACACTTGAATAAACTTGAAATTTATGTATTCTAAATAAAATCAAAATTATAGAGAAACTCTTACTAGCGAGAGAAGGGGTGAATTGTGCTACTCACAACACATAGCATGAAACCCGCTTGCCTTGTTTTACTGCCATTAAACACACACAGTAGCGAGAATTGACACGGATTCAAAGGACTTCCCATTTCTCTTATTACAGGTCACCTGATGCTTACCACCCCACCAGGTGTCACACTCTGTTTCCAGTGTTACAGGAATATTTAAAATCACCTTTGGACTTTCTTGTCTGACTATGCCTACGAAATATTAAAAACTAACAATATTTTGACAGGTAAAGTAAACAAAACTCTCTGCATGTTTTTTTTGTTTTTTGTTTTATGGGGGAATAATTTTATCTATGTAACCTCAAGTTAGTGAATGTTGGTTATTGTATTGAAATGAAAAATTAAATGGAAAACGACTTTATTTTTAAGGCGACGTTAGGACTGGACAGTCCTCTACCACCTATCCTTATTACAAATAACAAAACTAATCATAAAAATAGAACAAAACATTACTATTAATATAATATTGCAGGCTTATAATACATTACTATACAATACTATTAATTAGATTATAGCAATTTCTAAAGTAATTTTTTTTATTTAACTGTCCAAAATCTTAAAAATTAAATATTTAATTTAATTTCAAAAATTATTAACAAAAACTGACATAAGTCTTAGAAATTAAAGTTTTACATTTTTAAGCTATACTTTAAAAAATCAATAACTATCTTATAGGAAATTCACGATAACTAAACATTTTTTCTTTTTAATTGCCGCAGATAGTAAGAAAGGCCAAATAATATTGTGACATTTGACTCCAGGTGATTTTTATCATGCTGGAGATAATAAGGAAGGGTCATTGATAAGAAAGTATAGGGATTAGCGGTAAACAAAAACTGAACAAAATATATACTCACTCTATACGCGAGTGAAAGCAGATCTATTAATACTATTTTCGATAAGCAATTGCGTTTATTAGATGTATAAGAATTTGCCGTTCTGAGTGAATGTTTTATTCTTACTGAAATAAGTTAATTAAACATTATGAAAACTATCTAAATCATTAAAAAATACAAAACTAATTACCATTGATAATATCATTAATAATAATATTAAAAATAGTATTATCATTATCTTTTCTTTTCGACGGTGCCGGTAGCAAAATAATGAAAACAGAACAAAATATAGCAATTAATTGTTACTTGAAATATGTTCTGCAATCTTGAAGATAGTTTATTCTGTTGCATGGTATCATATAATGGATTGATTTTACCTAGTAAGCCTAATTTAAAATAAAGTAAACGTTTGAGGAAATGTTGGTTTGATTAACCATTTAAATGGTTTTTCTTGACTACTTTTGAACAGGACTATTTAGATATGTAATGATCAATTAATCAACTATTAACAGCATTAACGTCAAAATGCAACTGATTTTCCTAATTAATGATACAGATAGATGGGTAAACAGGTAAAATTACAGTATTAGAGTTTATGAAAGATAAACAAGCTTAGGCCCAACACGTTGATTTAAAACTAGATAACTAAATGACTATCTCAACTTTATCCCTAAACATAAACTAGTCAAGTGAAATGATCACCCCAGGGACACACGTCAAACCCACAACAATGGTATATTCGTTTAATCCGCCTTTTTTATTTATAAGGCAGTAAAATGTGAGTAAAGGGGAGGGGGTGCGTCTTCAAAACAGTGACCTTGCTTGTCGGGATAAGGAAAACAATCGGTTTTTGACCTGAGTTTTAGCTACTTTCTCCCCAGTCCACATTCCTCGGACCAAATGGCACCTTTTATCACATTTGAAAACCTAACTGAGTTTCTTTAACCGTTAGCCAAATTTTCAACTAGTTAAAGTTAGAAGTTAAGCATTACCAAAACTAACGAATAAGTTAAAAAGTTAATAGAAAAAGTAACGATTAAATTTAATCGTTAATTATTTTTAATCGTTAATCCCAAGTATGGTGATTGGCACTCCTCCAACCACTATACATGCATATGACACTCTAAATGGTCCTCCCACACTCTACATGTTATCACACTTGACAAAGTCCTCCCACCACCATACATGCATAGGACACTCTAAAGGGTCCTCCCACACTCTACATGCTATGACACTTGACAGGGTTCTCACCCCACCCTACCTACATCTACGGTTGACAGAGTTTTTCCACTATTGAAATCCATGTGACATTTAACAGGGTTCTCCCATAAATCCACATGCATCTGACCTTTACCGAATCCTCCCATCACTCTACATGCATATGCCATTGACAGCGTCCTCCTACCATACCACAGTTATATGACATTTGTCAGGGCCTCCCATCCACCTTACATATAACCTCAGATTGTTTTCTTACCACTCTGGATGTTCCTTTCAGAAATGTGTTCAGTCTCCATATCTATGGAATTAACACTCAAAGATAATATTAAAGAAATCAAAGCTTTATCTATGTACTAAATAGAAATATATTTGTAAAAATATACACACACCAACCTTTTGATCATGACTTTTGTTAGGATGTCCGTCTTTCTTCAAAATATAATTTTGGTAAAAGACCAATAAAATAATATTTGTTTAAATTATATTGGCTGCTGATAAAGTATTGAAAACTAAATATCGAAATATAGTTTGAGATTTAAAGTCTTCCAATAACTATGAAATAGTTCGAACAATATTTTGTAAAACACGTACTCATGACATACTGAAGGGAAACCATCCCAAGTATAAAAGCCCAACACAATCACGCTATGATAGTTACATAATGGTCCTAGTTTTGTGGCATTTATCTTCTAGCCAAGTTAAGTGCAATTGAAACATATAAAAAACCTGTTAGTTCCTCCTGGTTCTCTTTTAACTTTTCCAGTTAGATTTGTTGATTACATAACTCTCTTTTCAGATGCATCATGCACCAGTAACCTCCAAATTTAACTCGATATTGTGACCATTTTACATTATAATAGAAGGAAAATTATTTTGTAATTTCTATCTCTCCTTTTAAAAATAATGGTACATTTTTCTTACGGTTTAATCCACGAAAAGTACAAATACACATCAAAAAATGAATTAAATGGAAATCTGCCAATAAATATATTAATTTATATAACTATTACAGTCATTTAAAATCATTGTAGCCCAAATGTAATTTATTCAACAGAAATCATCTTGAATCTACAAAAATAGAATAGTCTGACACTATGCCAGAATGCTCAACGTCATTCATTACCAGTTAAATAAAATTTGAGCACCACCTACTTATATATACATTTACTTTTGTCGAATTTAAGGATGGAAGTCGTTCCAAATCAATTAACAAAAACTGATGTTGTAACACAACTTCATTAAAGTAACATTAACTTATCAATATCGCCAGGCTTTTAGATAACCTACCTATACTATATATACATTCTTTAGTTGTACATTATCACAGATCATCTAGAATTTACATGGATAGTGGCGAATACATTACTGTATCTTATTGACACTTTTCACCATCCCATCCGTCGAATTAAGCTTGTAAAGTCCTTTCTTATATATTCTTACATGCTGTATTTCAGGATTGAAATCATTTTGGATCATATTTAAAAGAATTTTGTAGTCTACAAAATAGAACCTGTAAGAATAGTGGTTTTATCTTTAATGACATGACACAGCTCAGGACAAGGCTGCAAGACACTTACCTATGAGTTCATACTTGTCCTATTTAATGATGGGAGTCATCTACAACTTGCAAGTAGCCTACATTTTCCATAACTGTATCTTAATTAATGATGCTACAAAGTCTCAGGATAAACAAGAATGTTGCCTATAAAGACACTTACCTATGCATTCATACTTGTCGTATTTAATGATGGGAGTCATCTAGAACCTGTAAGTATATTTTTGTTAACTCTATCTTAATGATGCAAAATAATCTCAGGATGATTGAGGCTGTAAGACACTTACCTTTGCATTCATACTTGTCGTATTTAATGATGGGAGTTATCTAGAACCTGTAAGTATATATTTTTTAATATTATCTTAATGATGCAACATACTCTTGGGTTGAATAAGGCTGTAAGACACTTACCTATGCACTCATACTTGTCGTATTTAATGATGGGAGTCATCTCGAATATGCAAGAGCAGTGACCGTCACGACACTCCGTCTGGCTGACGCTCATTTCACACTGTTCATTGAAGGAACAAGATTCATTGATGCCGACAGCTGAAACAAATACTCAATAATGATAAACGTAATGGTAACCAACAGTAATTAACTTAGTAATAAATATTACACAGACGAAAGGGTTTATTCTTGTTAAGTAACAGATACATACAAAAAGTGATACGTTGAGCAGAACACTAAATAAAATTACCAGATTGTAATACTAAAAACTAAGGCATTATACAATGTAATATGCAGCTATTAAAAATAATAAGCAAATAAAATATCACCTTGTAGATGCTTAATTTTAAATTGATTTAAAAGACATATTGTAGCTATATCAGCGGATTTCGTTATATCGTCGAGTTGGTTGTATGTTACTAGACCGATTAGGCATAAATACTACAAACCAAGTCTGGCTAAATACGAAGCAGCTTTTTAGCTTTATCAGTTTGTGTGAAAGCTCAAATAATCAATGTTCTAAATAATATGTACAATAAATCTGACTTGCACAATAATTAGCCGCTAGTTGACGGTCTTAATTTTTTAAAATAATCTTTTTATATACATAACAATTTATATTTACAGTCTTTAAAATTGACTTTGGTATTTTTTCATATTTACATTGTACTCATTACATTCCAATACTTTCTGAGCTGTGTTTTTTTCACTATAGTTTTGCTATGTATCCTAGCAGACAAATACATTTCAAAAAATCTTATTCCACATATTTTTCTCTACATTAATTGATCTTTTGTCAATTTCAATATATTTTTTCTTTCTTTTCTCAGGCTGAAGACCAAATCCTGCTGACATTAGCTTGACCTTCTTAATTTTTCTAATGGTAAGGTAAACGTTTCGATATGGATTCATACAGCTCGAGTTATTTAGTTTTGAGTTCCACCTTCCCCCTTTTTGTCCTGTGTCTTTGTCCAAACGCACTCCACATACGTATGGGAATAGAAGGGGTTTCAATCCACTGGTCTGTGAAATAAAGTAGAAATTTTCTAATTTTATATTCTTTGGATGGGTCTCCATGATTATATGGATAGCATATTTCACTTTTTCTAGGGAAGATACACAAGAGCTGCACGCCATCTACATACGTTTCTGATATCTTAATTTTATTTGTACCCTACGGTTATTCTCAAACTATGAACCTTCTTCCACAAATATTGATTAAAATTATATGTAGATCTTGTCACTTTAGTAAAAAACAACTACACGAAAGCTTCCTGAACAGCCGATTCAAAGTCAATTGTTGTATTATAACATACCCTGCCATTATATAAGCAAGAGTCATGAGTGAGTATTAGCTCTTTGCGCTTCTCATTTCTAAGAAATGGTACCTGTCAACCCTCGTCAAGAGACTAGGTGGTAAGTAGCACGGGTGGGATATAGCTCGGTGGAAAATAGCACGGAATCGAAGGATCCAAGGTCCACTCCAGACGATCTGCACGGAAACGACCATGACATCCATCAATACCAGTATCAATTATCCGTTAAAACACACGCAGAGTGATTTTTCCATCCCACATTTTCGCTTTATCGAAGTACCAACTACTGGATTGAGCTGCATCGTTACGTTCTGTACAAAGACATTGCACGTGGCGCAGAAAGTGCACTACTATTGCTGTGTAAACATACATAAATGATCAGATTATAATGGAGTTTCAAAGTATATTGATTAATATGAGATCACAACAGAAAAGAATTTACAAGTAGCTATGTTAATGGAATGTTGAAGTTTACAGAATCGACTTTAAATTCCTTTGTGGATCCGTCTGGGCTATGGATGATAAAAGTGGTTTAGTGAACAATCAACCACCGTAGTATTTGTATCTTAATACATTTATGTTGTGATCAGTTTGTATTGTGTGACGTTCTCTTGCTTTAAACTTTGAATACAAATGATATATCGCATTATTATCATTGTAGCGGGTCACATAACTTTAGTCATACCTTTGATTTTACATACACACGTATAGATTACTAATCGAATGCTATATTATGAAATGCGTTCGTATCGTACTTTAGAGCAGGGGAACAAAACTTTAGTAACGGCAAAATAAATATCTATGTCTACACAGCTCAACTAGGTCGCACAGATGGGAAACATTCAAAACCTACTCAACTTTCGTACCTCAGTACAGGAAGACATCAATGACAAAGGAAAGATCGATGTCTACACAGCTCGAGACCAGGTCGCACGGATGGGAAACATTCACAGCCTACTCAACTTTCGTACCTCAGTACAAGAAGAATGAATGAATGAATGAATGTCTTTATTTAAAGGCGGAATTAGGACTATGAAGTCCTCTCTTCCACTCAACCTTGTGGAAGAGAGAATAATCGTCAATCGTCAATAATAAGAAGACATTATTGACAAAGGAAAGATCGATGTCTACATAGCTCGAGACTAGGTTGCACGGATTATGCACATTTACAAACTACTCAACTTTCGTACATTAATACATGAAGTCATTGATGAGAAAAAAGATCGATGTCTACACAACTAGACAATGTCGCACCAATAGAGCAAATTTTCAAACAACAAAACTTTCCTAACTTAGTACGAGAAGTCGTGTAGGGCGACAAATGAAAATATTGATGCCTATTCAACTCTACTAGTTTTTACTGAAGGAGCAGATTCACAAATTGCAAAAATTTCGTACCTCAGTAAAAGAAGTCGTTAATGACAAAATAAAGTTCGATGTCTACTGTCATCGACTAGGTTACACTGATGGGGGACATTTAAAAACAACTCAACTTTCGTATCTTAGTACGGGAAGTTTTTAACAGCTACAAAGGAAAGATCGATAGTAGGTATTTTCTAATGAAATAAGGCTCACTTTTTTTCGATTTTCCAATATGGCGGCGGCACGTGACCAGACCCAAGATGGCGGCCAGAAGCAGTGGTACCAACCCCCCAAATTTCCCTCAAATTTCCCAAATGTTTCTCACATTTCCCGAATTTCCCTACAAATTCCCTCAAATTTCCCCCCAAATTTTCAAATTTTCCTCAAATTCCCTTGTTATACTATATAAAATACACTCTTGACCTAGCTATTGTATATAAAATACACTGTTATACTATATAAAATGAATTTTATTTGTCCAATATGGCGTCTTTTCCCTCCCGCGCCAACTCACACCCGGTACCCTGTGGGAAAATTCCCTCCCTAAAATTCCCTGCAAATTCCCTCGTCGAAAAGATGGCGGCCTACCTTTGTTATACTATATAAAATACACTCCGTTATACTATATAAAATGTAAAAAGATGGCGGCCTTTACTCTATAATAAATGGTGGCGCATGCGCGTGGGTAGGCTGTGGCAATATACACTATAACAAATGCAATATTTCATATTTACACTATAACAAATGCAATATTTCTTATATACACTATAACAAATGTAATACGTCATATACTCTATGTGGCTGACGCAATCGCAGCGCACCTAGCGGCATCAGCTGTGCTCAACCCGATCGCAGCGCACCTAGCAGGCCACACAGGTGCGCGGGTGACGCATGCGCAGGGTCCAGATGATCAACGCTTTGCTCTGATTGGTTGCCTCCCTCCCCAGTTTACAAGTAATCTTTTTCACACGTACTGTTAGACTCCTTATTTAAATTAATTTTGAATTTAATTGTTCTGAATTTTTAATAAATACACTGTTAACATGCGCTCTTACCTTCGGACACTCATCCACGGCTTCCATTAACATACATCGTTACCTACCTATGCTCCCCATGTACTTATCTATCTAATCACAGTTCATCCTCAAGTCCCTACTTAACACTCTAGGCAACCCGCAATACACCTTTTAAATAATTATATATTTAAAAATGAAGGCGCTACCTGCAATACAGTTTTGAAATGCGGGACTTGTCTACTAAAAAATGAAGGCGCTACCTACAATACACGTGTTTAATTAATTGTTTATACAAAAATGAAGGGGCAATTCTTTTTATTTTATCTGTTTATAATTTGTAATACACTGTTAGCCTACCTATTTAAATTAATTTTTTATTTAATTTTTCTCAACATTTTAATAAATACACTGTTAACCTAGCTTTCTTATATAGCATACACTGTTAGCCTACCTAATTAAAATAATTTTGAATTTAATTGTTCTGAACTTTTAATAAATACTCTGTTAACTTGCACTCTTAACTTCGGGTACTCCCACTCATCTACGACTTCCTTTAACATACATCGTTACCTACCTATACTTTCGTTAAAAATATCTAATCACAGTTAATTTCAAACGGCTATCATTGGGTATCCTCAAGTCCCTACTTAACACTCAAGGCAACCCGCAATACACGGTTCATTTAAAAATTAAGGGGCAGCTATATTTAATACACTGTTAACTTTTTGGTCCTTTAACTACCATTGACTACTACCTTCAACTTAACTTCGTATGGATATCTTCGTATCAAACACACCCGGCATCCTCCAAACTTAATACGCTAGCTTAACTTAACTTCGTACGCTCTTACCCTAGAGCCCTCATGCCTAGCCATCTTCGGACTATCCAACCTAAATTACTTTAACTGTACTTACAAGGTCTACTGGTGGCCGGGCTTTATCACATCCGCTTCCGTTATTGATCACAAGCTTCACATCTTAGTATAATATGTTTCCCTTCATTAACTATCATCATGTACTATAATAATTTCCTATTTTCGCCCACCTTTGCGTGCATGTACATGTTACCTAGGTTATATTACTTACTTTCAGTCACTTTCTTTATCAATTCTGTGGACTCAAATACCTCACTTGCAATCTACGTTCCTATCCAGAACCCATCAGTTCCCCTACATAACGAAACTAGCACAACCACCTTCACTTCCTCTACTCAAAAATTCCTTCCTTTGTACTATAGCGACACTCAAGGACTAATTCACTACCATTTCACAATCTGTATCTCACTGCCTCTGCTCGGTGCACTGGCAGTCCAATAGTTGTCGCGCACCACGGGCTGACCTTTGAGATCAGATTTATATTGTTTGCTATTTTAATCAGCACCGCATGGACACTCCACGTGTATATCAACCACATGTTAACCTTAGAGATCATGTTTTGTGATATCAGCCACTGGTTGACCTCTGAGGTCAGTTAAATATTATTTCCTTTACACGTTGAACAAATATTAATTTAATGAAGTTTTTGGTTTCAAATAATACAATAAACAAATAAACACGAAGTTTAACGTCTTTGAAAGTAGTTGTTTCTGTTACAAATCAGTAATCGCTTAATATCTTATGTGTAAACATGGATACTTTACCGATTGAGATTAAAATACAAATTAAACTTTGAAACAGAAAAACACTAATCAATTCTATACACTTCAAACATAAAAATTAATAACAACTAAAATTGCAACAATATACTGTTAGAACGTCTTTCAAGAATCAGTTCACTTGCTTCTCTCGCTGCAGCGGAACTTTGTTAAACTTTTCTAAAAAACCTTTAAAATTTATCGAAAATTACTTAAATAAAATTAATTTGTCTAAAATATTTACCACAGCAACACTTTGAAAATGTAATATTGGACAGTTTCTTTTTATATATGAAAATTTGTACATAACTTATCCGTTTGGTTAGATTTTACTTTGTGTACATTTAAAAATGTAAAAAAAACCGAGTCCTTTAGCAGTTTCAATGTACGTATATACAAAGTCTACAAGTAATACTTTGAGCAGTACCACAATGTTACATGATGTGGCTCACCACATCAATATTAACACTTGTGTCACAAAGGCGAAATATCATATACAAGTTTAAAAAAACCCAATGTAAGCAAGTTGGTATACCATTGAACGGCTTCACCAAGTAAAGATCGACCGTAGTGCAATGTAGGAACCTCGTACTGGGCGAACCTTCTTCTCGATTACGGTAACTCCTACGCCAAGTAAGTAATGTTAAGTTAGTTTTGAGTAAACCCTTTTACCGTCAACCTTTAAAAACAATTTGTAAAGTCAATTCTGTTATAATATGGACACTTTTGTGAGATTTCACAACTACAATTTAATAGTGGCTATCTCCAGCTCTCTGTGATAGAAACCGTACCATCGAGGTGAGAACGGACCAAATTTAATAAAAAAATCATCCAACTGTTCTCCAAGGCAGCCGTAACAGGCACAAGTACTGAGGTAGTCCTACAGCTTGAGGCTGGGCTAAGCCCCGTAAGACCTTGAGTCGTAGTCCGGGCCCTCGTGAGTTACGTGTATGATTGAATGACTGGAGTATCCATAGGTGAGGAAGAGTGGCTTACAAAAGAAGAAAAAACACAAAAAAATAAACAAAAAAACCTACTGTAAAACAACAGAACCAAAAAATAAATAACAAAATAAATATAAAAACCCCTTTGTAAGTGTGTACAGGTATAAAGTAAAGTGATGCATTTACTTACAGAGGGACCCAAACAAGTATAAAAAAGTTCAACAATTTAAAAATATCTAAATAAAACTGGGAGATAGCGTGTTGTTTGGCTGGCTACCACCGTATAGAGCGAGGTTGGGGCTCACTACACTAAAATACCCGTAGGGAATACCAGTCCTCCAGCGGTCGCCTCCTCAGGTGGTGGATAGAGGGATGCTATCAAAAAAAGCACCGAGAATCCGTCGATTCTCAGGGTGAACCAAAACTGATTTAAATTTGAATACAATTACAAAAAGAGAGTAATAATAATTTATTGACACATTACATTATATTCAGTAAAATAAATTGATATTCTTGTTATTTTCAATTATCATACGTAATACATAGAACCTTTTTCAATAATTTGTGCTTTATATTTAAATTATTACGAGTAAACTTAGTTTTAAGAAAGTTTTATCTATTTGTTTTGTTGTAAATTCCATAATGAATACATGCTAACACAATACATCGATCTTACGTGTAATAATGAGAGATCTTTCTATCAAAATTATACCGTATTTTCTAATGTTTTTATAGTTTAGGTAGACTTTTAAACAATATGTATTAAATTTATAGCTTAATACCTTATCAAATTACATTCATACACATTGTGTGTACTATTAAAGTCACAAAGTAAAGTTAACAACCTACATTCCCATCAACATATTACCTCCAAGTAGATAGCTTACAACACTACACCCAATACAAGTTTTCATTAAGTCACACTGAAATAGTAAATTTTTAACAAGTTAAAGTATTCAGTTACCCTTTAGAAGAGTAACTCTACATACGTCCATTGACTACAAATGAAGTATATTAACCAATAATACTTTTAAAACTTATACATGTCAAGAGACATCCTAACTTTAGTCTACTGAATTATTGTATTTTTACCAACCTAAACTTACAAATAACAATTATTATATCAACAAACATTAAAAATATGATAAATTAAGTGTAATAATCTCAAACACAAGATGATTCCTCACACTTTATATACTTCTTAGTATTATTCTCTAAACAGTATTTACTGTATTTGAGACGTTAATCTTAGAGGTATGGGTCTTGAATAAGTGTAGATGAACGAGTGTAGTCTTTGTTACTAACTAAGGCTGCTGGACCCTTTGATATATCATCTATTAACAACACAATAGTCAGGGAAACTATGACATGGAACCCAAACCACGTAGTATTGATTTTATTTTAAACAAACTGACAGTTTAAAAAACTTTCTAAAAGAAGAGTAAATTCTATCCAAAAGTAAGAAAAATCAAAGATACATACAAATTTCAGAAAAATTATATATTTTCCACTATTATACATTCTCTATAATGGCCACATTTTAAGTCTGGTTTTAACAAAAATTGGTACTAATGGTTCTTTGCGTATTAAACAAATAAACGAATAGTTAGTTGAAATGTGTCTATTGTAGAAACTTTGGTACTAACAGTAAGAAAGTTTGGTTTCTTTTGGCTGTAAAATACTCGATCAGAAAATGTATATACACCACTCCCAGATACCCAATCACATAGAGAACCTACTTACTGAACACACTGCACCCTTGATAGATCACCTACCTATCCATTACATAAAACCTTTGATTGTCTACCCAGCTATTCTATGAAATTAAGTGGCAGAGACGGCTTTATAGCCCTAACTTCGCCTTATAAAGTAACAATAAAGTAGTTTTCATTTAATTTCCATCCAACATACATACACAACCTACCTACCAAACACCATGACCCTACATATCCAGGAGTAAGACTCTTGATTGACCACCCATTTATACAACACACATTTATCTTTATAGACCACTAACCTTCACAAAACATAAGACTATTGACAGACTCTACCTCCTTAACATAAAAGACTTACCTCACACAAACTGTAAATACAAGATTTTTGACTCACCACCTACCTACTCAACACTGCACTCTTGATAGATCACCTTCCTATTCATCACATAAGGCTTTTGATTGTCCATCTACCTATCCATAAGTACATGTACAAACTACCTACCAAGCACTAATACCCTTCCTATCCAGTAGTAAGACTCTCCTACCCACTTACCCTACACACAGTCATCTTTATATACCACATACAATACCGACACATAAACTTATTGACAGACTACCTACTTAACATACAAGACTTACCACCTAATAGACAATCTACATAAGGATTTAGTTGTCATTCCACCTATCCAACACACATGTACAAGACACCTACCAAGCTCCATATCCCTACCTATCCATTATTAAAACTCTTGATTTACCACCCACTTATCCAACACACAGCTATCTTTACAGACCAACTACCCTCCCAACACATAATATTATTGACAGACAACCTACTTTACATACAAGACTTACAACCTACCCAACGCACTTAGATTGCCTACTTACTAAAAACATTATTCCTTACTACCTCCTGCCTATCCAATACGTAATACTCATGATTGACCACCACTCACCTACTCAACAAACACAGTTCTCTTGATAGGCCACTCACCTCCCCAACACATAAGACATCTGACTGACCACCTACCTACTTAATATACTAGACTAACCACACTCTACATACAAGACTTTTGATTGACCACTCACCTACTAAACACACAGACGTTTGATTAAACACCCACATACTCAACACAGAGTCATGTTGATAGACCAACCCACCTTCCCTAAACATAAAACTTTTGATAGACGAACCACACACTCTACAGACATAACTTAAAATACCATCACACTACCAAAAAGGCAGTCTCTTTTACAGACCCCCATCTACTCAATACGTCAGACACTTGGTTAACTACTCGCCTACCCAACACATAGCCCTCTTGTTAGACCACTCTCCCCTCCCGAGACATAATACTTTTGACAGATCACTTACTTAACATACAAGACTGACCATACACTCTACATAGAAGACGTTTGATTATCCATTCACCTACTCAATACACACAAAACACTTGTTTGATCACACACCTATTTATCAAACAGAACCGTCGGCACTCACTCCACCTTCCCAATGCACAAGACTTTTGAAGGACCACCATCTACTTAATATACTGCTCTCTTGATAGACCAATCACCCTCCCATAAAAAGACTGATGTCTGACTATCCACTTAACATACAAGACTTAACACACATTCTACATCGACCATCTACCTACTCAACAGAAAAAAAGTCCAACCACACACTCTACATATAAGACTCTTGGTTGGTCACCCACCTACTCAACATACAACACATCTGATACACCATCCACTTGAACATTACATAAAACCTGTGATATTCCACCCAATCACCAAACCCACATGACTCTTAACATTTCACACACCTTTTACATTTTATATACTTTAGACGGTCCACCTATTTAACACACAGTACTTACTGTATATAGACACCCTACCTTCCCAATACACAAGACTTTTGAAGGACCACCTACCAAACATACAAAAATCATGATAAACCAACCACACACTCTACAGACATAACTTAAAATACCATCACACTACCATAAAAACAGCCCTATTGATATACCCCCACCTACCCAATATACGTACCACACACCGTACATACAAGACTTATATTTAGCCACTCACATACTAAATACACAAGACTCTTGATTGACCATCCATTTACGTAAAACATGTGGACGTCCTACTGTACGTACCAAACTAACATGAATCTTGATATTTCACACACCTAGCCTTTTTATATACTTTAGAAAGTCCACTTACTCATTACACAGTCCTGTTGATAGACGTAACGAGTAGGTGTCACAGTCCCAATTTTCTTAACACGTAAGACTTTTTACGACCACCTATCTAACATACATAACTCATAATAGACCTACAACATACTCTGTAAACATGACTTAATAGAAAGACCTTTTACAAAATACACTGTCCCTTGATAAAACACCCACCTAATCAGCACAAAAGACTTGATAGAACATCTATCTAACAAGACTTTTGATTGACCATCCACCTACTAAATACACGACCCTTGATTGATCATTCACCTACTGAATACACAGTTCTCTTGATAGACCAATCGCCTTCCCCCCAAAAAAAAGACTTTTGTCAGACTATTTACTTAACATACAAGACTTACCACACATTCTACATCGACCACCCACCTACTCAACACACACAGTACTCTCGATAGATCACTTAACTACCCATTACATAAAGCCTTTGATTGACTCACAATCCTAACATTCATGAACAACCAACCTCCCAAACATACGACTTGACCACCCACAAAAAACAAGAATTTATGTATAACCACCTATTTAACAAGACCAACCACACACCATACAATCATGACTTAACAGTCCAATCACCTACCAAACACACACATCTCTTGATGGACCATATGCCTACACTACGTAACTAACCATTACATAAAACCTTAGATTGACATCCAACATTCATGGATGACCTACCTACCAAACATACGACTTGATTGACCGCCCACCTACCCATCACACATTTCTCTTGATTGTCCAATCACCCTCCCATAAAAAGACTTTTGTCAGACTATTTACTTAACATACAAGACTTACCACACATTCTACATCGACCATCTACCTACTCAACACACAAAAGACCAACCACACACTCTACATATAAGACTCTTGGTTGGTCGCCCACCTACTCAACATACAACACCTCTGATACACCATTACCTTGAACATTACATAAAACCTGTGATATTCCACCCAATCACCAAACACACATGACTCTTAATAGACCAATCCACCTACCTTAGCACACACGATTCCTTAGGACACACCCTACACCCACCACTCATCCTACAGACAAAACTCCTAGAGAACTACCCACCCACCATAAAAACACTATTGCTTCATATAATCATGTTTTAAAATAACATTATTACACTGTAAGATAGGTTTAATATAGCTAAAGACCTAAAATGTTTTCTAAAATTCTGTTTCCTCTAGATATATGAGAGCCGTTGGTGGAAAACATCCAAACTAAACATAGATAATAAGAATCAGCTAGTAGTTTAATAGAAATTCTGCTATACAACTAAAAAAATACGATAAAAAGTTAGGTTTAAAAAAAACGAACACAGAAAAAGTTAGGAAAAAAAAAAGAACACAGAAAAAGTTAGGTTTAAAAACAATGAACACAGAAAAAGTTAGGTTTAAAAAAAATGAACACAGAAAAAGTTGTGAGATGAGGTACATCCTAGCCGATACTATTTTTAATATTTTTGTCGGTCTCCTTGTGGACCATGATCCATTGAAAGTGAACAGTCACCAACTAAATCTAAATCTAAAAACAATTTCTTAATCCTAAACTTTTTGTTGCAGCAGGTAAGGTATTGTGTGAATTGGGTGTATTTGCTTTCCCAATTTGAGCTAATAAAAGGATGTTAAACCGTTTAGAATAGGACCTTAATTGTAACTTATTAACATTTAACCAGCGTCATTTTGTACAGAGAGAACCTTTTGAGTTCGGATTTGTGGATTTATGTTCTACTACAAAAAAAAATTAATTTGATGTACTACTCGAACTATGCTCACGTTTAAGGTTTTCTTCTGACTCCTTGCGGGCCATCCCCATGATTCGACGGAAAAATGGCAGTTACTTGAAAAAGTAGATCAATAGGTGTAGTAATGATGTAACAGATTAAACAATGTCAAGTTTTATTGTTTAATCTGTAATCGTTCAAAAATTATTAATCTGTTCTGGGACTTTTCTTCCACACTGTATTTAATCTAACGTTCTTCGTATAGTCAAATAAGTGTTTGGTGGATTTATGGTTTAAGAATTATGTATAATTTATTTAAGAAACTTGTAAGGCCTGCTGTTATTTTAATTTTCTATTGTTAATATAATATATATCTTTCATATTTCTAGTTTAAGGTGTATTTGTTTATTACTGCTATCTTTTTTATCATGTTACCTTTGCATTATGAACTGCATTATTCTTTTTACTTTCTCCAATATGCGTTTCTCCTATGTGATCGTCAAACAATTTTTTTTTAAAGTTGGTCTAAAAATACAATTTAGTCCAATTGGATCCCCTGAACCCAAAAAAAGTGTTTTTTCGAGAAAAAATTTGGATGTATGTGTATTTAGCCAATATCTCCAGACTATTTTTCACTTTTTTGAAAATTTAGTTTTTCTATAATTTTTATGGCAAATAATACAAAAATGGAACTTTCTCAAAAGCTGCTCTGACGATTTTGATTAAATTTTCAGGAAAAATGTGAATTACAATAAAAATATTTTAGTTAAAACTGCATGTCTTCATCTTGACTAGTGTTTGAATTATGAAAAAAAAAACATATTTGGAAATCAAACTGGTAATTTTCAATGTTTCGATTTTTTAGTGTTTAATATGGGGAAAGTTTGTGCAAATTTGTGGAACCATTTATTTATCATCTTTTAGTGTTACGTAAAGTATTTATGAACTGGCTACTGCCGTTGATAAATAAATAAATGTCTAAATAACTACTGGAGAGGAAACATTGACTCACTCACCTTTACCGCACTTGTCAATGTGGTTGGAGGCGTCGAGATGTGGCAAGCACTGACAGGACTTGAGGGAAGGGTCGCAGATAGAATCTCTGAAGCCGCACTGCCTTGTCTCTTCGCAGCGGTCGCCGATTTTCTTGTTTCCACGACCTTCCATTGACTCTGCAACACCGTGGACAACAATAAAAATAAACAAACAGTATTTTTAAAAGAGTATTATAAAAAATATACCTGATACAATACCATCTGTCCCTAATATGTTTCAACGTTGAAAATACTTAGGAACTTTCTTCATGGATAAATTGGTTTTTGTCTTCCTCAATTAAGGTCGACGCAGATATTGTGTATACCCGATTTTAAAGGTTGATTACCAATAAACTAAGATGCAGAAAATTCTAATTGTCCAATTTGTTTTCCTCATTTAATTTTACGTTATGACATATTAATTTTTTAATTTTATTATAAGTTTCAATATTGTTTATCCTAGTTGGATTTTACTGGAATTTGATCTAGTTTTCTCTGTGCATCAACTTTACACTTTTATTACCCAAAACCCGTTAATGTAGCGCATTTATATTTTAATACGTGGTTGACAGGATTTAATTTAAATCAATTTAAAATCACTGCATTTACGTACGCACATGAAAGTAATTAATTTCATTTAACTTGGCCGTACGCAGCCAAGAAATTAATTTTACGACCTCTAGAAAACAAGAAATTTCAGGAAATTGTTTTCAAGTTAAAACTCCAAATATATCAAACTTATAAGAAGCTTTCATGTCAACCACGTATTAAAAAAAATAAACGCGATGCATAAACAGGTTTTAGAGTAATAAAAGTGCGAAGTTGATGACAATAAAAACTAGTTAACATTCCGTTACTTTTTCCAACTTTGATTAAAATTATTAAAACGTATAGTAAAATTAAAAAATGAATATGCCATAACGTAAAATTAAACGGAGAAACAATCGTGTGATTTGGATTTGTCATAGGCCTCTTAGTTTCTCAATAAACAACCACATAATGTCTGCGCTGACTTGTTGTTTATTTTTATTTTGGGCAGTATAAATTATAATAATAATTAGTATTACTAATAGTAGTAAAATTATTACTAATAATTATTACTAAAGTAATAAAAAAAATTATTACTTTAGTAATAAAATTTTATCCCAGTTAGCCTTACACAGGAAATGTTTATTGTTTGCGGAATCTTAACACTATAAATAGTTGTGTGCAAACTAAAATTATGATGTTGTAATAAATTAATTAAATAATAATGATTTATGTTTATTGAATAACCATAAATATAGGCCTATGTGTTGTTTTTGTACTTAAAAAACAAAATTTTCGTTATTTCCTAAAATTACTGAATTTATAGTTTCCGTCTGGCATTTCCGTATTCAAATTTATTAATTGAAAAATAGACTATTCGTTGTTGAGCAATATTGTTGCAGTTTTAAAACCACTCTCTTGTACGACAGTTATTATTTTATCTTTTGTTGTTACTTTATTTAACTTTGTTATCCGTTATTGTTTTTAAAATAACTTTTAAATAGAAAATTACGCTTTTGTAACTAAAGCAAAACGAAGTGTCACTCAAAACAAGTTTAATTCAATTAATGTAGGAATAAAAAGGAAATATATTTTATTATACAAACCCGGTTTACTATTCCCAAACTAGAGCAAATTCAAGGAAGTGTCACTTCTTTGTTTGTTATCATGTATTTATTTTATTAGATTTAATTCAATTACTTACTTGTAAACTTAAAATATATATATATTTTAATTAAAATATATATAATATATATACTTTAGTAGGCAAAGGAAGTTAAACTGAAATTTGCCCCACACAAGACGGTTGCAGTGCAGTTTAAAGGCAAATTAAGAGGAAGAGATCCAATTATTGAATTAAATGGTGTCAGGATTCCATTCAAAACCAGCCCAGAACATTTGAGAGTGATCCTGGATAGATCGCTCTTGTTTATCGAACTTGTCAAATATGCTTCAGCCAAAGCCAAAAATACAATGGCGAAAGTCACGAGGGCTGCTAAACTGAAGTATGGAGTAAAGATCAAACCCATAATGAAACTATACAATACATTATTCATACCAATCTTGGCCTACTCGGAAGAAATTTGGCACCACAGACTCTCGCACACCTTCATCATAAGAGCGATAAGATCTGCTCAGGCAAGCACAGTCAGGGCAATATTTGGATCTTACCAAACCACTTCCAATGATGCGATATTCCTCATATCAGTATGCCCTCATCTTGACCTCTTAATAATGGAAAGAATTACTTCCAAAGCAAGAAAAAGGAGTGACAATCTGCTAACTACGGAGCAAATAATAACAGAGACAAACGCCAGATGGCATAATGAGTGGTCGCTGTCAACTAAAGGCAGGCATATATACGGAATTTTTCCTGAGGTTAGAAGACTAGAAGACCTCCCTTATCTCCCTGATAGACATTTACTACAGCTAATAACGAGTCACGGAGCAACTAGACAATATCTCTCAAGATGGAACCTTGTACCATCTCTCAATTATGACTGGTGCATTGACACTGAAGAGGATGTTGAACACGCAGTTCTCACATGCCCAAAATGGCAGATGAATCCAAACAGACTCCAGTGGTGCAGAAGGTAAGAGACGCTCACTTCAGGTGGCCTCCATCCATAAATGAAATTCTATCAACACAAGAGATCATAAAAGCACTTCAGACCTAATAAGAGAAATAACTGTTGAAAATTCCAACTTGACCTAGCACTTTTAACACACCTAAAACGAAGGGCGCAGCTAGATAGTAGCCCGCCGGTTCCGGGATCTTTCCCAACATAGGGACGGAAACGCCAAAGGCGGCCAAGAAGCAGGATGCGTCTGGATCAGTCAGTCAACAAATGACTGTATTGATGGAAACCCATCAATTTGTAAATATACCGGTCAGATTATGACATAATAAACAATAAGAAAAACAATAGCTCTAGCCTCCCAACCAAAACCAAAAGGAATAAATTTCAAATAAAAAGAGATAAGATTAAGAAGACACATATGAAATAATAGATTCAGAAGGAACCGAAAGGGAAGCACCCTGGTATGTCGATAGATTGGTATCTCACTCTCATTACTTTCGTTGCTACCTACTTAAAATGTGTTAATTTATTTTGTTTTAGTTAAACAGCTAAAGGTTAGATAAATAAAATAGCTGTAGTAGATTACCATTTAAACCTTTAAGTCCAGCAGAGCGGAACCCTAAAATCGAATGTCAATAAAACTATATTCACAGTATTACCTTCTTAATATTATAAGATGTAAACATTTGGAAATCATTATTTAAATTTGAACAGCTGTTACTTTTCGATTCATTTAAATCTCTCTTCATGTTATTCTTAGGGCCAGAAAACGTACTTTGAGAGCTTCCCATACCCTTCAGGGTAAAAATATTGAAAATGTAAGACCTTATTACACAACTACGAACAGAGGCAACATTTTTGACAGTTAAACCTTTTAAATTGGTCAATAAATAAGGGAGGAGTTACGTTGACAAAAACGGCTTCACGCAGTATTAAATAAGGATTATAAATGGAAACATCATTATGTAGTAACCTCAATCAATCAATGTTGCAATGAGTGAGAGATTTCCCCCGTTCCGATCTGTGTTCAAGTAACAGTGAGTTAGTGACGGTTGTCTGGTGCCGGATGTCCGAGGATCACTCGCTAGTTGGAAAACTCGTAACAATTACTCGACTTTCGGTAATAGTTTAGGAGAATGTACCCTGGCATAACTTTGTTTCCATCAGATGAGGAGAGACAGGCAAATAACAAAGAAAATAAGCTAGCCACTATTTGGTAACTGGCTTATTGAATGTCGAAGGCAAACTATACTTCATTCCTCTTATATTTAAACTTCACTGTTAAAAACCAAGAGGTTCTTCATATGGTACATAACAATCTACATTTGTCATGACAGTAACACTGTGAGTGTATGGATGGGTGAATACCACTGTAAAGGTGTATAGGTGGGCGGTTGGGTCAATATCACAGTACATGTTGGGTGGGCTGCTAAGTCAATATCACTGTTCGTGTATGGGTGGGCGGGTGCATTAATACCCTTGAACAAGTTGGGTGGGCGGGTCGATCAGTACCACTATACGTGTGTAGGTGGGCAGATGTGTTAACACTACAGTACATGTTGCACGGGCGGTATTTCATGCTTATATTCCACGTCAGTTTTATTTATATACCAGGTTGGATACGTAGTCTGGAGGAGAGGCCATGTGACACAACTGACCCCGGGTTGTCGGTGTATTCTATATGCCAGGTTTGATAAGTAGTCTAGAGGAGAGGACATCTGACACAATTGACTCAGGATTATCGGTGTACTCTATATGCCTGGTTGGATACGTAGTCTGGTGGAGAGGTCATGTGACACAACTGACCCCGTGTTGTCGGTGTACTCTATATGCCAGGTTGGATACGTAGTCTGGTGGAGAGGCCATATAACACAACTGACCCCGGGTTGTAGGTGTACTCTATATGCCAGGTTGGATACGTAGTCTGGAGGAGAGGCCATGTGTCACAACCGACCCCGGGTTTTCGGTGTACTCTATATGCCTGGTTGGATACGTAGTCTGGAGGAGAGGCCATGTATCACAACCGACCCCGGGTTTTCGGTGTACTCTATTAGCCAGGTTGTATACGTAGTCTGGAGGAGAGGCCATGTGACACAACTGGCCCCGGGTTGTCGGTGTACTCTATATGCCAGGTTCGATACGTAGTCTGGAGGAGAGGCCATGTGACACAACTGGCCCCGGGTTGTCGGTGTACTCTATATGCCAGGTTCGATACGTAGTCTGGAGGAGAGGCCATGTGACACAACTGACCCCGGGTTGTCGGTGTACTCTATATGCCAGGTTGGATACGTAGTATGGAGGAGAGGCCATGGGAC
>JAQJVL010001913.1:115552-135725 GCA_035578905.1 Stictocephala bisonia | reverse complement strand
TATTCTGATTTTGTACAGCAAACCATGAGTGGAATTGAAATTGTCTTGACTGATGCCAAACCAAACTTCATATATTATGATGATCCCAACGAACTAGTCGACCGACTGAGGTTTTTTATTGCTTCGGAAGAAATAGGTCACATTGGACATCAAAATGTAATAAATTCTATAGTTGAAGAATAACATGAACTGAATGAGATATCTGTTAGATTAACTGGTAAAAGTGTTGTAGATTGAGGCATAAATAAAATACTATTTCATTGTTTTTACTGTTTAGAATTATTTCACCAACTATTACAGTTTAGTTATTTCTAGCAATTTTGGTGTTCGGATCTATGAAAAATGGTTACACAACTGTCTTGTTTATTCAGTGTTCTTCTTTAATGTTCTGATTGGGTCGCCACATGGAGCCAATAATCTGTAGAGTTCATATTAAATATTACTAAGTGATCTAACTAAATAGTTAAGCGTAACAATGTCTTGCATATGAGTAGGTTCGGCCACATTTATCAGTATTTTATTCACAAATTCCCACGAAGACGGATCCGATATAAGTGTTTTACTGAAGAACTACTTTAAATTGATAACATCATTCATGTTTATTGGATTACTGATATTAACTAATCACTTGTTTTTTAAAATCCAATAAGTTTCAGTCACGGGTGGACACATTAATTCTACATACAATTTATTGGTGGCATCACGGGCTCTCTTGCGATCTGACATATTAGTAATTCCATGATTTTTTTACTTTAATTTCTGTATAATCAAAACTTAACAGCGGTCTTTGATAAACGTATGGTTCTTAGCATCAGTCGCATTAGTTGGGTCACCAACATTACAAACTTTTGATCCTTTAGCATCATACTTTTTATTATTATTTAGTTTTAAACATTTATTAAATGACGATCTATGTCGTTATAAATTTATGGCATCTCCATCATCTTCGGGTTCCATTGCAATGGAACCTTTCGTGTCGAATATCATATTGACCCTCCTTAGTTAATTCGAACCCAATTCCTTTAGGTCCTCTAAGACCTTTGGTACTGTTTCTGACATTCTGACGTCTGAACTTGTAAATAAACATGATTATACCAACATTATAAATCCAACGTACACGATGAACATTGGTTAGTTCTTATCGGAGCACAGGACTGTTAAGTGATTAGAGATGTGGCTGGTAGTGTCATTAATATAGCTGTAGATATATTATCTTACTTACTTTAGATACATTATAAAGGTAATTATGGATTATAAACATAGTAAAACTTTTATACTTGTAGACAATTTAAAGCACACAGTTTCCGATTGGCAAACAAAAGTATAAATTCGTTTTTGAGAACACATTAGATACTCAATTTATTCATTTAGAGCTTGATGGTGGGACTGAATTTAATAAACGCTTTTTAACAATTGACGAAGAATTTAACAAAATATTAAATTCTCAGTATTATATTTTGTAATCTGTTGCTGTACAGAACTTTAAATACAGAGTTCATTTTGGATTTTTAAGGATTTAAAAATCAATACAACACATTTATTATAAAGAAGTTGGCTATAGTTTCCACCGATGAGCAGATCTATGAATTACCACTGTATCAATTACTTTGTTACTTTAACAAGTTATCAGAAAATGTTCAGAATCAAGTTGGAGACGTACTTCAATGGAGTCTATTGATTTTCTAGGTTTAGAGAATATAAGCAACTAAAATATGTACTTAGAGGTTGTAATATTTCCGGTAATGTGTATGTTAAAATATATGAGAAGTAACAATTTGTAACTGACCTTTTATCAAACTTTAAAGTTAACGTAATTATTCAGGAAAATTTATAATGTCCTAGTATAAATATTATCGAAAATCAAACTCAGACTAATGCAATGAAAAAATACATCTTCAGTCATGATCCTGAAAATTGTGCATATATTAATGTCCACTTATTACTTAATTTGATTAAATTTGAGAACTTATTTGAGGATAGGCTGAAAACTGTAAATATTGCTATAGGAGAATGCTATAAATGGATATAAAAAATTTATAACCCATATTAATAAAATATTTACCGAAGGATTTTATAACTAATCATACCTATAGAATAGATATATTATAGACTTCCCGTAAGTTTTATAAATGATCCAGAAATACTAAGAAATTTAAGATGTACGGATCATTTCTATTTTCGGCTCAATTGTTGTACGAGATACCTTTCCCTTCCTAGACTTTTGATTAACTAGAAATATTGATTAGGTACAGTAAAAAACAAAATTGGTTTTTTCTTGACAACTAAAAACAATATTTACAAACAAACATCACTATAACTAATCTGTATTTATGATACGTGAATTTTAAGTTTGTGTCCTAGAATTCATTTAAATATTAGTTAAAAACCATAGTAATAGTCCATCAAATATATTAAATGTTCAATAATCATGACAAAATACTTCAGAAAAACAATACACAAGAAATATGAAAAAAGAGGAAAAAAGGAAAAGGAAAAAATATTTAATCCTAAATTTCCTTAAGATACGAACACTATACTTACCAAAGTCTAAGTTCAAATTATCTAGTGTCACTAATATCCAAACCCAGGAGTTCTTGTACCTAATAATTTACGAGAATATCACCTGGAAATAATTTTCTTACTTAATAATATATTGATAATCTAATCCTGAGTACCCATAATTACTGACAATAGCTTGCCAACTTTGTGGACACTCTTCTATGTATTTTCATACTTGTGGTATCATGATCCACAATGTACATATGTCGCTTTGTGAAATGATAGTCAAATGCTAAAATGGTATACGAAGCATTGCTTTTAATGAAAGTGCATTTTTTATTTCCCAATTGGGCTGTATTATCCTTTATGTCTGTTATTACTTCTGTAAATTCCACAAGACACACAAATCCATCAACACCATTGATAAGAAACTGGATGCAGCTAACACCTTGAAACCTCCTCCCCACCACCCGGAAACTGTTATGTCTTTATGGCCGGTACAAATGACGTATCAAGCAATAGAGAGAAAGTCATCTTTAGCAAATTAGAGGACTCTTTAAAGCGCTGTCTATCGTCCTCAGAAGTGCTTCTGAAGACTCTGACACCTCGGTATGACCTACCGGCCACCGGCCCCATCCACCGTACTGTTGACCTGGTGAACCAGTACCTGAATGAGCTATGCAAGTGCTACGCTGGTGTGAGCATGCTGGACATCAGTGGTATTGGTCGGCATCACTATACACTAAATCAACTTTTATCAATTTACTTAACTTTAAGCAGAGGCCTACATGATGTCTAAAATCAGCTCCTACATGTTATTTAACATAGCCCTTACACGCACAGTGGTACTGAACCACCCACCCACCCTTAGACGTACAGTGGTACTGAACCACCCACCCACCCTTAGACGTACAGTGGTACTGACCTACCCACCCTTACACTCATAGTGGTACTGACCCACCCACCCACCCTTAGACGCATAGTAGTACTCACCCACCCATCCACCCTTACACGCACAGTGGTACTGACCCACCGACCCTTAGACGCATAGTGGTACTCACCCACCCACCCGCCCTTACACGTACAGTGTTACTGACCCACCCACCCATACACGTACAGTGGTACTGACCCACCCACCCACCCATACACGTACAGTGGTACTGACCCACCCGCCCTTACACGCACAGTGGTACTGACCCACCGACCGGCCCTTACACGTACAGTGGTACTGACCCACCGACCCACCCTTAAACGCATAGTGGTACTCATCCACCCACCCGCCCTTACACGTACAGTGGTACCGACCCACCCACCCTTAGACGCATAGTGGTACTGACCCACCGACCGGCCCTTACACGTACTGTGGTACTGACCCACCCACCCACCCTTAGATGCATAGTGGTACTCACCCACCCTTACACGTACAGTGGTACTAACCTAACCTAATCTAACCTAACCTAACCATACACATACAGTGATACTGACCCACCCACTCACCCATAAACGTACAGTGGTGATTACCCATCCACCCACCCATACAGATACAGAGGTGATTACCCACCCGCCCACCCACACACGTACAGTGGTGATTATCCACCCGCCCACCCATACACGTACAGAGGTTATTACCCACCCGCCCACCCACTATACACTATAGGTCACATGGACTACACCTTCGTGCATCGGGGAAAAGACTGCTGGTGGAGCTCATCGTTGAGAAACTGGCATTGATGAATCCTGTACACTACTCGGCTAATCTACTAGTATCATCCAAAACAGCCCTTCCCATCTCTCTAGGATATGAGACCTATGCGGCTGCTGCCATTGGTCGACCCTCAACAATGACGCAGCTCCATACGACTACCAAAACTCCTTCCCAGTCCGACGAAACTGCATAATTATACCAACAAACTGACGACAAATCCAAAAACTCTTGCAGTAAAAATATTAATTTTTTAGGACACCCACCTCACAGGGACGGACTAAATTAAGAACCCGACTTCAAGACCAACCATTCTCAAATTTTTAACTTCGTTCTAAAATTAGAATCTTGCATCAGAATGCACAATTTGCAACGAACAAGCTGGATGAGCTCCAACTTGTTTGCGTAGAATTAAAAACAGAAATTCTCGGTATTACCTAAAATGGTTTTAACATGTCTAATATTGGACTTTGTAAGCTGCCCAACTTTAAATTAGCCCATTCGTTTACTCGACAGTTCTCTAAAGGAGAAGGAGTTGCGATTCTCGCGAAATCAAATTTTATATGCGAGTCATTGGAGATTAATCTTTCCGTGGAGAAGTTTTTCGAAGTGGCTGGTATTAAACTCCAAACAAACAAATCTAAATTGAACATAATTGGTATCTACAGGTCTCCAGGTGGCAATGAATATGTTTTCTTCTCTAAATTTGAATATCTACTGACTGACTTAATTAACAAACAGCAAAATGTCATTATAATGGGCGATTGGAACATTGACTCTCAAAAAACTGACAACCACTCCACTAAACGCCTTGTTGATTTATTGAGGTCATTTGATCTGAAGTTAAAGATCACATGCCCTACGAGAGTGACTGCCTCAACTGAAACTACTATCTACAATGTTATAACAAACATTCCTGATGTTGTGGTGTCAGTGGTCAATACAGCCATATCTGACCACTACGGCCAAGAGGCCCTTATAAGTGGAACACAATCTAAAAGGGAGCCAAAAATTACAAAAATAATAAGAGACACAAGGCCGGAAAATATAATCCTTCTCAATGCCTCTCTTTCAAAGGAAGAGTGGCTGTTCTTAAACTCAAATTTACCAGTGGAGGAAAAGTTGAAAATGTTTCATGACTATTTGACTTTCCACCTGAACAGCTGCTGCCCCATGAAAACAAATAAACTCAATAGCAAATATAAAGTGAACAAATGGATCACAAAAGGGATCCTAGTGTCAAGGAATAGAATAAAGTTTCTATCAGATATCTATAAAACAACACTCGATGAAAATTTTAAAATTTGTTTCAAACAATATAAAAATATTTACAGAAAAGTAATTCTAGCAGCCAAAGCGTATGAGGTAACAAAAACACTTCTGTATTCAAAAAATATTTCTAAAACAGCTTGGTCTATCATTAACAACAATATTAATCAGCATAAACAAATAAAGATAAACATTGGAAATGAGTTGGTCAGTGATGCTTCAATCCTGGCAAACGAGTTTAATAACTTTTTTCCTTCGGTGGCTGGCCAAAATATGCACTATTCTTCATTGAATGAATCAAAGCCCTTAAAAAGGCAAAGCCCAACATCTTCTGGAACTTGCCAATGAGGAAGAAATCAGTAGAATTATTAGAGAGCTCCCAGCCAAAAATTCAAACGATCTAAATTTTATATCAATGTCACTCCTAAAGAAATGCTACAAGCATATTTTGAACCACCCGCCCGCCCATAGACGTACAATGGCATTGACCCACCCGCCCACCCATACAGTGGTATTGACACTGATACCACTGTATGGGTGACCATACAGTGGGCCACTGACACTCTTAATAAACTTATCTTTTCAAACTGGAGTCTTTCCCTCGCTCTTTAAAACAGCTAAAGTAACGCCTATATTTAAAATGGGTGACCCCTGTTCAATCAATAACTATCGGCCGGTCTCGATTTTGCCAATTTTGAGCAAAATATTTTAAAAACTTTTTTAACTAGAATGCTAAATTTTTAAATAAACACAACCAGCTCTCTGAGTGCCAATTTGGATTCAGAAAGGGTAAATCGACTATAGACGCAGTGGTGAGTCTAGTCGATATGGTTGTGGAGGGGTTAGAATGTCGGAAATCCACCATGGGTGTATTTCTCGACTTATCAAAAGCTTTTCACTGTGTTGACCATAAGATACTACTCAGCAAATTGGAATCTCATGGCATCAGAGGTGTGCCCTTGTAGTGGCTTGGATCATACCTCAGATAAAGAACTCAATTAGTACAAATCGCAAATCAATCATCCGAATTTATCAACCTGTGCTACGATGTTCCTCAGGGATAAATTCTCAGTCCAGCCCTTTTTTTAGATTATGTCGACGACATTGGAGCATCTCTGCGCCAAGGAAAAATCGTGCAATATGCAGACGATACAACCCTGTGTTTTAGAGATAAAGCTCCTGAACTCGTGGAACAACAAACTTTTGTAGAATTGAATAAATGCATTCAATATTTCAAAAACATAAACTTGAAAACAAATTCTTTTAAATCAAATTTTATAAATGTTACCTTACGTCCTCAGAACCTAGAATGGGTTCCCAGCGTACTGTTGGAAGACACTATGCTGGAAGAGGTGTTCACGTCAAAATTCCTTGGATTATACATAGATCAAGGTTTGACATGGAATGCCCATATTGATGCGGTATGTGCCAAACTAACATCTAGTATCTATGTTCTGAGGACTTTAGCCAAATACTGCCCTATTGAGGTACTGAAGACGGCGTATTAAGGTTTAATTTATCCCCACCTAGTCTATGGCATAGTGCTGTGGGGAGCCGGTGCAAGTAATCAGCTCTTGAGAATGTTCAGATTACAAAAAAGAGCGATTCGGATAATAGAAAAAGTTGATTTCAGAGAATCATGCAAGCCAATCTTTGAAAAATTAAGAATCTTGCCTTTACCTTGCCTCTATATTCTAGAAACAACAACATTTTTTATTTCTAAGTGTGCTTTGATTCGGGGACGTGACATTCACGAATATGGCAGCAGAGTCAGGGACAACTATAGGACTGGGAAGCACAGAACAGTTACTTACGAGCATTTGCCCTCAGAGGCAGGTGTCCATCTTTACAATAAACTACCAAAATGTATAAAAATCGCCAGAACGCTGAAGGCGTTTGAAACTCAATTAAAAGGCTTCCTAGCCTTTTTATAGTGTGGGTGAGTTTTTGGCGAATAACTTGGAGACCACACATTGGGTAGGCTGACACCGGAACTGGAGGTGGGAAAATTGGATGTATAAATGTGCAGAAATGTTGTATGTTTGAGAGATTGTTTTGTAGTGTGGGTGAAACAAAATTTTTAACTAGACATTAAGTATCTTTTAAAATAAAATTGACTTTTGCAATACATGTTAAATGTCCACTGCAATAAAAACTGATTTGATTTGATTTGAAAATAATAAATAAAATTGTCAGTATATTGTACCCAATAGGACTTTAAACTTGGGTTAGAACAGCGCTGGTTCAAATCCGACATAGACTGAAAAATTGGTCAGTAATATTCACCTTCTTCTGTATTGGTTTGCTCTCTTACTCTGTCTAAATAAGTTCCTCGCACATATCAATAGTCTATGAGGAATGGGCAGAGTAAGGTAAAGAAGGAAGACGACCTCTCCTTAAAACAAAACAAAAGAATATGTTGAATTATATTGTGCTTATTGCATTTAGTAATACAAAACAGGTACCTACTGATCTTCGTACAATGCAAAAGTGCGTTGTGGTCAAGGTACCCCTAGGAAATAAGAGGGTAGTTATCACGTGCATCTCCTGTGATGTCACATGGGCGAAATGGCAACTACAAACACAAAAATACTCTTTTAATGCCGTGGTTTACAATTCCAGCTAGTGGTAAATAATTTGCCTACTATTTAGCAAAGTGCTTTCAAGCACACACACACACACACACACACACACACACACACACACACACACACACACACACACACACACACACACACACACACACACACACACACACACACACACACACACACACACACACACACACACACACACACACACACACACACACACGCGCGCGCACGCACACGCATGCACACACACAGGCGCGCGCGCACACACGCACGCACGCGCGCACACGCACACACACACACACGTTTTCGATAGGCATTTCGATAGGCAGTTTCAATAGGCATATGAAATAGGCCTAAAAAAACTATTAAATATAGCCCACTTTTTGACATAATTATAGTTTACATTTAAATAGACGAGTTCCCTAACTTTTGTAGTTTTCAACTGAGTTCATCTTTCATTTATAATTAAACCTGTTTTCGTAAAAAATACGTTCACAATGGAATAGACGTGACAATGAAACATAGATATTGTTTAGCCAGAATACTTAGTGATGGGTATAATAAATAAGTACTAATATAAGATAACAATAATACTATAAAGGGCGAATACTACGGTTAGCGATAGCACGCACGTAACTGTTTGGTTTTGGCTATTAAATTATTTTAAGAGTCTACAGAAGTACAAGTCGAGACTTGTTTTATTTCTAAGAACTGCACAGTCCATGAGAATGGGTACTGTTGAAGTTGCCGGTACTGTATCACTGGCTCTGTGGAGTTGGAACTGGGAGTTCCAAATTTTGTAGCGGAACTGTCGTGGTTACGAGCGTGAAACAGTACCAACGAGACAGTTCCAGTTACTTTGACCCACCTCCAATGCGTAGTAACTGACCATTGGGAGCTGAGACGGGCTGTCCACTGACGCAACCTCAATGTGATTACACTAGCATTGAACTGTCCGACGTCCGTGATTGTGTGGCATCTGTTTATCGCCTTTCTGTTATAGATAACTTTTGACTTTAAAAAACCCTATCATATGGACATCCCCACATCCGTGGGTAATTACAATATACTTAATAATTATCTAACATTATTTTTAAACAAAACTTGTGAAATACTACTAAATTTGGAATAAGTTAATTACAATTAACTCTCATTTTAAATATCATTTAATTTGTTAAACGATTAAAACAAAACTGCTAGAAAATGGTAAGGATTAACAGTGTAATTGAAAAGAAATTAATAAAGTGCCCCTAATATAACAAATTATGTAAAATATCACAAGAAATTATTGATTAAAATAAATTGTCTCAGAATTAAAACAGTGATATCTAACGATTATTTGTATTGTTTTTATTAAAAACTTAAGAGATACCTACCCAACGTCCAGTAAATGATATAACATTAGTCATATAAAAATTGCATACAATGTATACCATACCCATTTGCAACAGAAGTAGCCTAAATGGTTGATCACTGAATAAAAAGTGTGTTATTTATGAAGAAATGGTTAAAAGGCCATTCAAGGTCGTTGTTTATTTGGAAACTCCGCGAATTAAATTCATAATGAGTTGGATTAATCTCATATATAACAGATATTTCCTACAAATGAAAAACAAATACCTGAGGAAATCCTAAAAATTATGTTAAATCATGGTAACTGGATCCTAAAGCAACGTTTGATCTTCTTGAGCCCATATTAGAGTAAAAAAGGATGATATTTTAGAGAAGAAAACTGGTTAAGATTGATTTAGCAAAGAAACCTGATTTATATGATAAATTGTTGATGCAACTTTATATATTAATACCTCAACTGGCTAGTAACTTATCTTATAATGCTATGTGGTAGAAAGCTGTTAGTATTCTTCTTGAAGACTAAAATGAACCAATTGAAAGTTTGATTTGTAGACCACTTTAGAGAGCTTAAGTCTCTATGTAGTGGTTTAAGTCACTAGGATTAATTTATATTATCCAATGGAGAATTTCAGTGCAGTTGTAAACTATGTATGAAAAATTTGTTATTGTCTTTTTTAAAGTCAAATATTAATAACTTTGTAATATAAATTTTAAAAATTAATACATTAATACCTTTATTACCATATTTAGTTTATTATGGCTTGATCAACATTTTTAAGATTGAAAAAAAAATAATGATTTATAAAATTTTTTAAATAAATAAAATATAACTCCAGAAAAGACAGACTTTTTGTAAAAATCTTTTAACTTTTGTTAAAGAAGTCTTAAATATAGTAATCTGCCTGAATACAAAATCCACTATTTTGCTATGCGGGGCTATAAAGGCTTCAACATGTAAATTAAAAGATAATGTTTGATCAATATGAACTCCTAAATATTTTTCCGGTTTAGTAATATCTTCTACAATATTTGTACGTATAAGGTAGTACCATGGTACTTGTATGGGTGGGCCGGTGGGTCATCACAATGGTACGTGTATGAGTGGGGGGCGGGTCAGTACCGCGGACTTGTATGGGTGGGCCAGTGGGTCATCACCATGGTACGTGTATGGGTGGGTGGGTGGGTATTTGTTAATTATTGGCAGTTGTTGTATTCATTGCAGTAATTTTTAAGAAATTTTTTAATCGTCCGCAAATATAAGTGCCTCAGGATATACAATACAATTAAATAAATAAATAATTATGAGTTCATTCGTTTATACAAAATTAATATTTACAATATGTTGAAAGAAAAATAAAATAAAACATATGTTGTATAAAAATGAACAAACATGTGGATAAATTAAATTTTACGATATTAAATAAAAGGAGAATGTTGAACTGGTGGTTACTGGATTTTTCTTGAAGATTTTTTTATTGGAACTGAAGTCGATATGATTTTTTTTATATAAGTAATCAAAATATTTGAAAGTCCTCACGAATAAACTTTAGAATGTATTAACATTTTTGATTACTTATATCGATTTTAAACATAATTTGATTGTCAAATATCAAATTTGAAGTTTATTCTGTTACATGTCTAAGGTGATAGAACATGTTCAAACAGAAATATTATAATACGTTTCAACTGCCAAACCGTGGAACCCTCAAAATGTAATATTACGATATGTTTCAACTGCCAAACTGCGACATGCTCAAAATGTAATATTACGATATGTTTCAACTGCCAAACTGCGACATGCTCAAAATGTAATATCACGATATGTTTCAACTGCCAAACTGCGACATGCTCAAAATGTAATATCACGATATGTTTCAACTGCCAAACTGCGGCATGCTCAAAATGTAATATCACGATATGCTTCAACTGCCAAACTGCGGCATGCTCAAAATGTAATATCACGATATGTTTCAACTGCCAAACTGTGGCATGCTCAAAATGTAATATCAAGATATGTTTCAACTTGAAAGCTGCGACTTGTTTAAATTAAAGTATGACTGTTTTAGAAGAAACTCTGTGGAATTATCAAATTACACAACGTGCCTGTGTATCTTTTGCATTGTTGTACTTTAAAATTTAAAACTTCACTTTCCTTTGTTCAATATCAAAATATAAACACCCCTTTCATTTGAGTTTAAACTAACGGGAAATGAACAGCTGTTAGTTATCAGCTGTCGCTTGTTATGAATCTCATTTTGATCGATCTGAAAAAAAAACAATGACACACTTATCCACAAGATTTCTGATATCTTCACTAAAATCAGCTATGTGATTCCGATCGAATTTTTTATTGCATGTTTAATCAATTAAATTATAACAACAAGTGTTGTTCTTTTATGTAACTGGTGTTAAGTAGTGCTCGGTTGGTCCAACCGAACATCCCATTGCGTGTTACTAATAATCATTCCTCAGATTATCACTGTTTCATTCATTGTGTATTTACCAATAATGCCGAACAATTTGTTACTTTTTTGAAGTATTAGTGTTTTTTTATTGTATGGTCATAAAACATATAAAAATTAAATTTTCTCAAAAACGCCTTAGACGAATTTGAATACATTTTTGGAAAGTGTATGAAATACAACTTAAAATATTGTAGCAAACACTGCTTGTCTCTAACTTGACTAGTTTTGAGTTGTGGCAAAAAAAACATACTTGGGAATTAAACTGGTAATTTTCTTAGGTTTAAATTTTTTTATTTTTTATGTGGGGGAAAGTTAGTACCAATTCTTTTGAACCATTTGTTAGATTTCTCATTATATCTTTTCAACAAAACAACAATTCGTGTATTTGTAAAATAAATTAAAATTTTCAGAAACACTTTCTTGATTTGAATGAACCAAAATGAAACAGCATCTCCCTGTCCGGTATTATCTCTTTCCCAACGGAAGCGGAAAATAGTTCCATCCGCTGGTTGGTTCTAGTGAGCTGGAATATGGTTTTGTATTTAATTGAACTGAGATTTGAAAAGCGTCAAAACACTATGTTGGCACTTGTCATATAAATCATTGAGCTCTACCATTGGTATCAAAAGGAAAGCTCGTAACCATTTATTGCTTTTAGATAAACTTTATTTAATTATTACAATACCCACAACATATTATGATAATAAATTTATCATACTTACAACAACGAAGTGTATTTTGATGAATCAATTAAATATATAAAAAACACACTCACACTCAAAAAACACGTTGTGAATCTTACATTATTAGTTGTAGACACGGTGGCATTAATATATCGTATCTATATATCTAAAACCGTTTACAAATCAGAAAATGAAAAAAAATATCATAAAAAAATTAATGTTATACAGAGTTTACTCGCCTACAACACAATGAAAATAAATATACTGAAAAATAATTGTTAACTTCTTGTTCGTATGCTCAAAGATTAGAAAATCTTGAAGAAACACTCGTTTAACTAAGTTTTCTTTGATATAGGCTTGCCCTATTTTGGAGAGAGTCCAAACAGGGAATGATATTTATTTTTAAATTTATAATGAAAGTAAAATTTAATAAAACTACCAATGGTAAATTGTATGAACTAGTCTGATAATTTTACTTTATTCCCTTATATTTAAGGATAGTAGTAGCTTAATAACAATACATAATTACTAAACCTAATTCAAATATGCACAGTAAATCTATCATCTGAATATAAAAAAGTAGTTCTATGATAGTAAAATAAATTTGTAGTGTTAAACAGAAATATCCCCTAAATGTACATTCCTTTTGTTCAAAATAAACGTTTTCTAATCATAATTCTTCGTATGTACGATCACTCGTTTAAAATACAATCGTAAATTATAATTACATTTAATGCCATCCAATAGTGAATACCTTTTGCAGCGTCATTATGTTATTATTTTAATTATCGATGATTTATTTCCACACTTTAAGACATTTTACAAAACAAGACACAACACATTTGAAAAATTAACTAGTCACTATTTCCAGTACTGTGACCAGTTTGTAAACATAATAAACACTACAAAAATAATTACTCAATATGGTGTACAGTTTAGCACTGCAAAAAATACAGATGAAATTATATAGCCAACTGTGTGCTTATAAAATAGGGTAAAATAAGATTTTTTAGTAAGGTGATTAATATTAGATATTAGTATCCTGGACGTTTTAGACAAATCGATATTTGAAATTTAAAATGTTGAGATCTCAATAAAATAAAATGTGTAAAATAAATCATGTAAAGCTGTAAATCAAAGTGAATTTAGCATAATATATCAACAATACAAATTATCCAAAAATAAAATTAAAGAAGTTTATATCATGTTGATACAATAGCCAAATTTTTAAACTAAAAAAAATGGTAATAAAGGCATATTAATTTTTATTTCAGTTGGAAGTCGATTGTAGTACCTTGAACCCAAATATTGAAAGGAATATTTGAATATGTTTTGTTTACTTTTGGTAATGTGAGCTTTCCACTAAGTACATGTCTGGTATTGTAACTTTTATTACGGTTATCTCTATTACCACTTCTTATAAAGAATAGACTTACTACTTTAAAAACAAATTGGTGTTGCAAAGGCAGTATATGTATCTAATTGTTGGTACAAATAACAAAGTGTCGAGTTGTCCTTAGTTTGTGAGTGAATTTTTATAAGTACCACCCCAGTATACAATACCATATTGTATTCTGGAATGTATTGATGCAAAATATACGGGTCTTAAATATTTTACATTACATAAGTTCTTTAAACATTTAATTAACGTATTGTTAATATAGCTCTTTTGTGCAGATCTAGAATATGAGGTACAAAAGTAACTTTGTTATCTAAAATAATACTTAAGTATTTAAATTACATGACCTTTTATAAAATTAGGCAGTTACAGTATCTGTTTTTACAGGTTTGTGCGTAATATTTTAGTGAGAAACGCAAATTGAAACCAAAAGAGTCACTATTAATATATTTAGTTTTATTGACGCTAACTTGCATTTTATCTATCATACACCAATTACGTAGTAAAACCAAGTTCTGTTCTATCATGTCGTATAATAATCATAAATTTTTATGTGCATAAAACAAACCAATGTCATCTGCAAAATTAAAAAAATGTCCTTTCAATTTATTCAATCTGAGTAGATCGTTAACATAAAATAGAAACAACATAGCGGAAGTAACTAACCCTTGAAGGACTCCAGCCACAACTCTGAGGGGTAAACTCAAATTACTACCTATTTTTACTTGTTGTATTCTACTAGCTTTTAAACTCCTAATTCCGTTTAATGTTGTACCTCTAACTGCAATTGCTTTATTAAAAGAAAAAAGGTTTCGTCATCAACAAGATGAAAAGCTTTTTTAAAATGCGTAAAACTACAATTGTTTTAAGCTTTGGATTAAGACTGATGTGGATATGTTCAGTAACACTAAGGAGGGCATCTTCGGTTGACTTACCTTTAATTAAATCAAAATGATTGTCCTAATGAATATATTAGGATTTTTAATATATTCATATACTTATCTAATCTGATGATCATAGTTTTCTCAAATACCTTGGAGAACAATGACAGAAAAATTTTAAATATTGGTACAACAGAACTTAATTTCAAGCTTTCAGAGAAAATACCACTACTAAAAATCATATTTATCAAATTTGTAAGAACAGGAACAGTTTCTTGAATTGTATTTATTAACAAAACTGTGTTAGTGCGATAATATCCAGTTGACTAATTAATTTATTTATTTTGTTGTTTAATTTATTTACAATGATGGTTACTTCGTATTCGTTTCTTACATAAAGTCAGTGCGTCAGATTGCATGTGACTAGAATTATTGTGTGTGGATGTGGTTGCACTATGCTGACCCGCCTGTGCAGAGATAAGATGACGATTTATTTCTTCATTCAAGGTTAGTGGGTCGGTCAAAACACTCATATTGTCCAAGTAAACATGCTTGCTGGTCCCCACAACTAGTCAACTCATTTATTAATTTCCATTGCTTAGAAATTTCAAAATTACAAGTTCTTAACCATATGTAAAAATTGTTTATTGTGCAATCAATTTCAAACTGAAATTCATTACAAAATGTATCTAAACAGTTGTTCTAAGAAGGCAGTTTTTAAAAGTTTTAAATCGTTTTTCTTTTTTGAAATTTATTTTAAATTATAGGTGCTATCCATGGGCTTAATAATTTGTATTTACACCATTTTCAGTTTTGATTATACATGAAGAGTTATTGTAAGAAGAACAGCAGCATTTTATATTGATGGGGATTAAATATATGACATATTTGTCTGTTATATTTATACTCTAAGTGAAAATTACGGATATGTAATGTTCAGCTAATCTATATTTATAAAAGAGGATGTTTGTATATATATATATATATATATATATATATATATATATGTTTGAAGTTTATGCGCTGCTAAACCATCCAACTGATCGCCATGAAACTTTAGGATGTTGTCCGGTATACTCCTGAGATGGTTTCTGTGAAGTTTGATGCAGATCGGTACACAGGGTCCCGCCCCATGGGCTCCTAAAGATCCCATAATGTTCAAATTGAGAATCTGAATTGTTTACAAAAAACATATGACTGTGTGGTTTAATGTAGTTTCACATGCCATAAGCAGATTGAAGTTCTCACAACAACAGTACTGTATATGTTTTGATTTATTGTAGTTCTACATTTCACCTTGAGAGTGTAGCACACACTACTTTTACTTGATTGGGTGATCTGTATTTGGTGTTAACCTTTTTTCCTCGGTAATTAAAATATGTGGTAAAACGGGAAAATAAAAAATAAATAATTATTTGTTTTGCAGTTTAATTTTTATGACATGCCTCCTAAAAAATCTAATATTGGTAGAAGAAGCAAAAATGCTCGAATTCTTTCAGCTATTAGATTCTAAATCAAACTCAACATTATGACTGGCGAAGCGGGCGGGTAAAGCTAGTGTAAAAAAAACTCATGCAATATAAACTAGATATGTCGACACTATTTGAATCGAATTAACAAAGTAATAAACCGGCATGTTAGTTTAAGCAGATTTATTACTTTGCTGAATTTATTACAGTAAGCTGAACCTTACTAAATCTGTCAATTTATTAGGCATAATATAAATATATTTTTTTAGTTACATAACTGTCATATTACTTTAATACATTTATAATGACTGTAAAGGTATTATTAGTTAAAACTATTCACAATATGTAAGTTAATAATAACAAGTTAATGCAATGTAAGTAGTGAGGTTTGTAATAGCTGCATTGCCAGTACTTATGTTCAACAAGGTTCTATGTTAAGAACAATTGTAAGCTTAAGAATTTACGGTATTTTAAATAAAATGATGATACTAAAAATACGTTTGATAGTACAGACATATATAGAAATATTCATTTATATATAATTAAGTAAGTAATTATCAGTTTGCAGAGATATTTTATACTGTTGATTACTCTTTAATTAACTTTTACTAATGGATTCTGAATTCTCATCTGACTCATACATTAATTAAAGACGGTACAGCTAAATTATACTTGTCATAAAAAACAATGGTTAAAATTTAAAATAAATTTTTCCCAAATCTTTCATAAAAATTGGTAATAGCTTTGATGGATATGAACTGACTTAACTACTTTCAGGAATATTTTGTTTAATCCAATTCATGTATTCGTGGACGTTGGTGAAAGCACCAAAGCTGTAGATTTTCTCATCCCCTGTCTCCTTGAACAGCTTGTGACTGACCACCCCTACCACGTAGTGTAGCCCGTGATACGTCAAGGTCAGACCCCCACCACTGTCCCCTTTCTGGACGGCAGACACTGAAATCGTAAAAAATAGCTCCATTTAATCATTAATTGAATTGAGACAGCAGCAACCGATTTCATGGGTTGGTAATAAATCAAGTTCTTTATTTGTAATAACTGATCTATAGAAGATAAGCCGAAAGTCCTATGCTCAGGTTTATGTAAAATAAAATTTTATAATTTATGTAGTACGTATCTTACAGGAAATAGACATCCTCTAACGTCCTTACAAATTAGTCATAATATATAAAATTATTAATTAATTAATACTTATTTATAAACTTTATCTATTGGCACATTCTAAATTATGTCGAATTTCTAAAAACTACTTTTGTTAATGAACTTAAATGAGAAACATGTTTGGATATATTTAAAATATTAAGAAACAAACAGGAATATTAATCATGAAAGAAACTTGCTAATATTTAACTTGATGGAAACTTTTTTGGTCTGTTTAAATTATTTTACTTAACGTTTTTATTTAGATTTATAATTTATAAAAATTATACAAATTGTAAAATGGAGACGTCCAAAAATTAAGGAATATTCTGTACTACCTGAGATTCAATAGAAAATTCGTATGCTATTATCTAAGTATATTAATTTGATATAGTTTTTAATATATTTCATTATATTTCAGAAATAATTAACAAAGCATTGTAATATTTACTTTTTTAAACAATTTCGGTCAGTCACTGTGGTAGGAACACGTGCCCCAACATTCTTCCATGTAACCGAACCCAGCAACCTACAGTGGTATAAAGTGACTTACCTGAACCATTGCCGATGCATATTTTGTCTGATGTAAGTTTGTGAAATGTGGATGAGTGTATCTTATTGGATGCCCTATAACAGTCACTGAAGCTCATCACTTGGGCGGTTGTGTATTGTAGTCTATCACTAGGGGAAGAACAGGTGCCTCCACATTCTTCCGTGTAACCAAACCCAGGTATCTGTAAACGTATAAACAGGTCATAAACAGGATGATATGACGTCTGAATTGTCCTAGGTCATTAGTTTTCGTCCTCTAAAAAAATTAAAAAAGAGTGTCAGACTTGTCAGTTAGCTGAAAATCAGACCAATCGGATTCCACGTTACGCTATAGGTCCCATAGTTGCCCTGGCTATTGGGCTATTAATATACAGTCATTTCTTAGCCAATTTGAACTCAGATAGTAACAATGACTACACTCGTTCATATACACTCATCACACTCATCCAAAATTATATTTGCCCATATCTTGACGATCAGCGTCTTACTATATACTATACTTTGACGTGTCAATAGTAAATGATAATTGGTTTTTGTCGTAAAAAAACTTGTAAATTAATTGACAGGTATATTAATAAAAAAAAATTAATAATGGAACCTACAAACTATAAATAATCCTGGAAATTTTATAACAAATCATTTTCAAATAATCATACCAATTAAGAAGTAACCGACAATTACTGACGTATAATGTATGTAATTAAATTAGTAATTGTGTGTAATTTAATTGAAATTATGATGTAGATTACTTCCTACTTTTCTACATATACACAAATAATAATGATGTACATTATGTTTGGTTAGTAATAAAGCCTATACGTTTGGAAGTAAATTTTTATAATTGTTTAATTAAATATTGAATGGTTTTAAATTTATCAGTGACTATATAATATATAGTCACTGATAAATTTAAAACCATTTATATATAAACAGGCTCTAAATGATTGTTACAGGTGATTAGGTTATGTATTTTTAGACTTTAGTGATGCAAAACTAAAGAAATTGATCTCCTTAATGTTTCAAAATAAAATGTTAAAGGTTTCATTTAATATCTTATTTATTATATTAACCATACGTTTTACAATGTTGCTTGAACAAATCTAAAGTATATTATTTATAAATAAACAGGATTATGTATTAATGAACCACCTAAAACACAATATAATACCGGGAGTAGTGTTTAAATAATGTTTTCAAGTCATAAAATCTGATCAAAACTTTGGCCTAAAGTTAATGATTAACATTTTAATCTATGCATATAATAATTGTCTTTCGACATCTCTTAATAATGAAGATAGTAAATAATATGTGACATAATTCCTTTTAATTGTTTATATTTTTTACTTACGTATCCAGTAAAACTTGTATGCATAGGAAGTTGATTGAGGTTATAGTCCACGCAGGCAGGCATGACGTAGTTGGTGGGTTTGACCTTTTTGTCTAGAAATACCAGGGCGATATCGTGCGCGTAGTTTAATAATAGTCCCATGTATTCTTCGTGTACAATGATCTTTGTAACCTTATTAGACATGTTAAAATAAAAAAAACAGTGAAGAATAGTTTAGATAAGTAGAATCACTATTAAAGAGATATAATATATAAATAATAGAAAAATTACATTAATTGCAAATAATATTATATTTTTTCTCATTATTACTTTTGTTTCATTTCTAAAAAATTACATACATTTATATAATGGCAAAAATAGCAAAAAAAAAAAAAATAATAATAATAAAAAACCGTCTCTTTTAGTAAAAAAATATGAAATATGTTTAATTTCATGTGTCTCTACTGTCTATATTCTAGTAAGAAACTTGAATGAGCTCTTAACAACAATTAAAAACATATTATCCATAACTATTCAACAATATAAGTATATATGTACAACTAAAACAAACCATCTACTCTGATCTACTCTTTAAATAATTACAGATAATATGTACATAATACATAAGAATATGATCAAGTTTAATATAAAAGGTTTTATATAAAGAGTACATAAAAATTAAACGTTGTTTTTAAAGCTTTATTTGTATTTTGTGTTTTACATAAACAAGAATATAATTTTATGAATTCCCCAGTCTATTCATTTAAACAATCATACGTTTCATTCCCAATTACCTTAAAATATGACAAAAAAATGTTA